>JACCIC010000024.1:0-22500 GCA_018907035.1 Sycobia sp. Sy_11 | reverse complement strand
TTTGCGGAATTTCGATAATGGCAATTTCTCTACGTTGTATGATGCGTGTTCCCGGTAAAAGCATCGGTGGAGGAGGGGGGGGGGTGATCGACTTCGTCCCCTTCTTTTTTCTATACACACCTTTTATGTCACTGACCGAGCGACCATGCTCTCCACCTCGGACGTACATGCGTCGGGGTCTTTTACTGCTTCTCTCTTTTCTTTTTTTTTTTCTTTTTTCTTTTTTAACCGCAGGGCGCTGATTGACAGATGTTCCATGGCGCGCGCGCGCGCGCTCGCGCGGGAAGATTTCGACGGATGAAAGGAGCGAGGGGTATAGAGGCGCGGGGACGATATAACAAAGCAGGTGTGCGAAATTAAATGCCCGACTTCTGTTTAGCCCGTTTAAATGGATTTACATGTACGTATGTATTTGACCGGGCGAAGTGGTTTTACCCGGGATATACTTTTGAAGAATAAATGCTTCGTATCCGTTCGGGTATATATATATATATATATATATATACACCATATATATATATATATTATATTATATATATATATATGCTGTATTATACTTTTTCGTGTTGAGTTAATGCTGCTGCCCGTTTAAAATAAATTTGACAGAAATTTTATTTGATTTTCATCAAGATTATTTCCATGTATAAAACTGATAATGAATGATATACTTAATAAATCAATCAACGTTAACTAATTGCATTCGAGCAATATATCGAAAATATATATATACACATAGTATACACGTAAATAAAATCTATATACAACTGAAAAGTCGTTATATTTGTGTACGTTCTTTGATATATTGCATTCAAATTAACTTTCTAGATCAAATGCAGAAAGATAATTTTTAAACATCTGAATATTTATATGTATGTTTTTTTATGAAGTTATCCATGAATATGAAGTGAGAGCTCGAATCTTCGATGTTCAATGTTCGCAAAATTTACACGAACTTACGCGTGAATATTTTAAATTTAAAATTATGTACTGCGAAAATTATTATAATCGAGCTAGAATCTGTATTGTCTTCAATTTCAGTTTACAGAATCTGCAAAAAAATAAAAAAAAAAATAAAATCACGACACTTGATTTTACCAGCACACGGTCGAACTCGCAAAAATCAACGTGATTTTCGTGATCACTGGCTTCGAAAATCGAAATGTACGATCGTCCCGATGTGTTCAATGAATTTGCCTCGACTTGGCCTTCGAATGACATTGAATCCGACGAAGTGACGTTTAACAGACCGCCGACTCGACAACGGCCAATTCAAAATCCATGGAAAGCAAAAGGATCTGCTTCGATTTGCGAAAATCTGTTTTACGACGATATATCCGAGTCTATACTGATAATCGTAAAAGAAGGGGGTATTTTAATCATATCTATAAATACTTTGTCAAAATGTCTATTACGAAAAATCGGAAGACGTGCGCGCATACGCACTGCCTCGGCGTCCAATCGCCAAAACGCTCGTTTCGCCCCCGTCGCCGTTAGCGCGACGCGAATCCCCCCACGTCCGCCCGCGAACCGAGAGCCCGGCAGGATACACGCCCGAGGATACGAAAGTCGTCCCGCGGAGCCGTTGGCTCGCGGCGGCGGCGGCGGCGGCGGCGCGCCATTGTCGCTGCCAGCGCCGCGACTCTCGGCGGGCGCGGGGAAGCCCGGCAAAAGCCCCCGACGGGCGGTTTAAACCACATCCTCTCCGCGCCGCGACGCGGTCCCCGAGAGTTCTTCTTCCTTTTTTTGTTTTTTTTTTTTTTTTTTTCTGTTTTCTTTTAATCCCCGTCCCCCGTCGCGCGAGCTCCTTCGATTCCCGCGGGTTGAACGGACGGGCGCGGGGCACGATGCGCGCAGTGTACGTCGTATGCCCCGGGGCAGCTTTAATCGATGGCGGGTGGCGACGACGAATGGAGGGAGACGTGGACGCGACTGTTGGGGATGGCTTTCCGCTACCTCGTAGGCGTGGACGGGATTTCGATGGGATCCGTCGCATCGGGACAGATTTAGACGGAGGACGAATGAGAATTTTGGGGGAAATCGGAATTTTAATGGAAACGCTCCGGGGATATATCTAAAAGTAATGTGATACGATTTGTATTGGGTTATTATAAAATTTTATCGAAGATTATTGCAACAGATACGTATTTATTCGCGTGTTTCGTCAATTTTTTACCTCCCGGTACAATATTTTAGTTTGAAATTCCAATTCAGATTGAAAAATCAAAATAATTTTTTTCAGTTCACAACAATGATTCACCAATGGAAATGGGTTACTGACACAGGATTAATGGTCAATGTCATATAAGAAAGATATTATCAAATAGAAGCAGATCGTAAATGCATTTTAATCATCTTACGTTGCCATAAGTTCATGATCAAATCACAATTAAATCTATTATTGACTGTTTACCGAATCTATTATTGTTTCTAAAGGTATTGCGACATTACAATAGAGAAAAAAACGGAAAGGGAACGAACGAATTTCACGGAATGTCTCTCAAAGTTACGCCGAAACAGCAATTGGCGAATACTATATATATATATATATATATATATATATATATATATATATATATATATTCCGCTCGAGCGGGTTGCATTCCTCGCTCTGCTGAGCACCGATGCTCTTTGAAAAATCGTTAACCGTGAGGAGTTCGCCACTAATGGGACCCCAAATTAATATCTTCTAATTGGCGGTAATTCTGCCGTGGGGAGGGTTGAGTGGAGGGGGGGTGGGGGTGGGGGAGACTACTACTCCTATTACCCCAAATAGAAAATAAAACGTGCCCCTTTTACTTTACAGGATATAATTATATTATTATATTGCTCTTTTCTCCCTCGACCGCAAAAGGGAAGTCGGAAATGAGCATCGAGTGCGCGTACGATCGAGCTTGTTTTTCAACCATACGTATCCGCCACGTGCTTTGTGTTTGGCTCGGCATGCGTATACGCAGCCCCCATCGCAGCTTTGGGACGATTTTCTGCTTTTTCTCTCGCAATACGTATCACGGCATACCTGAAATCACGAGTATAGGTCCACAGTGGTTTCTGCAAAATGAGGAACCGATCGTTATGTGCGTGTAACGCGAGCCATTTCACGTAGGATAACGTGCATATGATTGTAGACTTATTATACACTGTTGATCGTTACTCGACTTTTATGCATTATCTCCGATAGCAGGTTTGCGGTTACATAAGTAATTGAGGTAATTCATTTGTATAAATCACGATGGACGGAAGCGCAGTTTTACATCACTTATCCTTAAATCTGGTGATAGGCAAAATATAAATAATTACAATCCTGTCTTTATCCTATATTTTGTTGGCGACAGTTACGCGATGCTATTGTAATCTACAAATTGACTATTTTTTTTTCTTTTTTTATCAAATTCGCTTTTGATGAGACCGTAGCGTCGATTTATTAAGGATGAATCATCCACTGTTACCTTGAGGATTTCGACTTCATTAACCATGGCTGTTTACTCCGGCAAACTCATTTTGTGAATTGAATATTATCTAATTAATAGAGCACATTCTATTCGTAACTCTGATTTGATAGCCATAATTTGTCATAACGTCAGCAAGTTCACATAGGTCTCATCTTGGCTGCTTATTCTTACTTCGATAGAATCGATGTACATTCTTGAAAGCCATATATGTGTGTGTGTGTGTGTGTGTGTGTGTGTGTGTGTGGGTGTGTGTGTGTGTGTGTGACAACACCTCGACGCTATGAAATTTCAAGACGATTTTAACTGCGTTATCCGGTGTTACATTGGTCAATTGGACTTACGATTAGACAAATCTTATTTGACAACTTGACGTCGTATTTTTTTAATTAAAATTTTTGGACAGATAAAATATTTGGGGGTTATCCATGACGAATTTCAACATATTTTCATGTTCTAGTACTCACACGACGTTTGCCGTTACGTTAAGCTTGGCGCGGTAAACCATTGTTCGTGTAGAATTCTTCGCTATCAATCTGGTTCATTCATTAAATGTTTCGATCATGACATGCTGCCCCATTTGAAAAAACAAAAAAAAATGTCTCATTCCTGACCTTGTTGCTCGCGGTTGTAATGGTTTCCTTTTTATATATAAAGTGTGGAATAACTTTATCGTGTTCGAACTTAATACTATTATATTATGTCCCCTCGGTGTCCATTGTCCACTCTCTTAGTAGTTAGAGTGTTTGTCTGGTATAAAATATAATTTAGACTAACGAATTCAACACTTCGATTCAAAGACATAGAAAATGTTGGATTTAATTCAAAGTTACAAGAGTGTTGATTCTCTTCAAAATAGAATTATTAAAGAAATACGCACGCTTGATGGAAACATTAAAACTAATTTTAAAAAGTATATTCTTTATCCCTTCTGAACTTATGAATTGAAAAAATTAATATTATCAATTGTCAATGAAGATGTAAATGTTTTATATTTAATCAATTATAAGAAACTAATGTTCTCCGCTCTCTACAAAATTCTTTATTTATTTCAGATCATCTGTATGCCACGAATCTCTCGACTGATCCATTTGAAAGCAATAACGATGTCGAAAGGTTGTTAAGAGAGCTAGCTAGTATCAAATGATCGCATTAAGATGTGTTGCACTTTAATATGTGCTAATCGAACATTCGAGTTGTAATCTGCAAAATACGATGGGAAGCGGTGACACCGTTCTACTACGTAATTGTCGCGAGATCTTCGGCATATTAAGATATTAAAGATTATTCTGAAAATAGCTTAATACAACTTCTACAATGAAGAATTAATTATCTAACAAATTGTCCAAAACAAATCTATATATATATATATATATATATATATATATATATATATATATATATAATTCACTTTTCCATTAAGGTACCCTACAGATACGCGAACTGTACAATATACATGTATATGTGTATTGCGTATACGAGCTGTGTATATGCCCGAGCTACGGTTCAATCGAAGCGGGTCCTTCCCCTCGTTCACACTTGGCGAAATTTCGCTCCTGCCGAAAAAGGCCGCCGAGTGATTTGCTCGGCTAGTCGGGGAGCGCGAGATTGAGGGGAGAGAGGAGCAAGCCTAAGGAACTGAACATGAATTGAACTTCGCGCGCGCGTTACGGCTGGCGAGATAAATTGCTTTTATATATATATATATATATATATATATATATATATATATATATATATATGTATATATATAGATATAACGATAAGCGTCGGATTAAACGATGAGTGCGCACTCGCGCGCTTCTCGAAAATTAAGTTTTCACTCGACTGTAAAATGTGTACCGCAAATGGGGTCTTTGAGACGCGTCGTTTTGGAATAAGCGCCGGTGATGCTCTCTGTTTCGCTCTTCCTCTCTCTCTCTCTCTCTCTCTCTCTCTCTCTCTCTCTGATGTCCCCGCAGCTCTCGGCCGCGAAAGAGGTTTGCAATTTGTACACATGATATATATGGCACGGGACCGTGCGCCAGGTGTCCGGAGATTTATTGAAATGCTCAATAAGTGTCGCGTCCGTATTACACACACACACACACACACACACACACACACAACACACACACAAATATATAGATAGATAGATAGATATATACTTTATCGCGTGCATGCGCAACCTCGCTTTTAAAAGTGACAATTTCATCGAGAACCTTCGAATCGCGTGGGCGAACGTAATTTTTCTTCTCTATTTTTCGCTTCCTTTTTTTGGCTCTCATTTTTTTACGGGGTGCAAAGGAAGGGGGCTGTCGAATGAAGGACACGCGAAGAATGGCCCAATTACAGGCGCGACAGAGCGAAATGGCGAGGTCGTAATAATTATTGGGACGATTAAACTAGTGTATATAAATGTTCCTTCTTAAGAAAAGGACGATAAAATGATTGCTTAGCTTACAGATTGTATATTAAATTTTATCCTTTTAATAATATACTGACATTCTGTGTGTGTGTTGTGTGTGTGTGTGTGTGTGTGGGCGCGCGCGTGTATATATTTGTCATGTATATATCAATACTGATACTTAAAAAATGGTGAAGTGGCTATAATTGTATACAACGTGTAATAAGTTCCAATTGAGTCTTAAATAATAACGTAAGTTTCTAGTATTTCAATTTAGATTGCATGCTGTCAACACTAACTAGTTTTGATTTTTATATCATCATCGTACGTTATTGAAAAGATTTTTTTCTGAAAAATCAGAATTTCAGGAAAAGCAATATATTTGCATGGAGTGTAAAAAAAAGTTAAATCTAATTGTAATATTATTTCATTTCGTATGATGTTAAATTGATTTCACACGATTTATGGTATTTTGATTATTTTTATCTATGATAACGAATGATTTTAGGCCATTTCATCTAAAATCGCCATAAATACTTATCTTTCTATAAATTGTAAATTTCGATGTGAAATAAATGATGGATTCTTCTTTAATAGTAATGAAATAAAATGATTTTTAAATCCAAATTTTCTGTATTATATATTTTTGTTAATTATTATCATGAAAATATAAAGTTTGTGCTATAAAAAAAAACAATAAAATAAAAAAATAAAAAAAGTATAAAAAAACGATTATTCGATCGCTTACACGATTTATGTACAGATTTATACTATAAGTTTTACTGCAGTTTTCGACGAGTATTAATTATTTTATTCATGAAGCAATTATTTATTACATGAAAAGCATATTCATTCGATGTTATGTTGCTGCTTCATACATAAGCGTATATAGTAATGACAGTAATAATTTATTATTGAACAAATCTATAAAGGTACTGTTAATACCGATTTATATATATATATATATATATATATATATATATATATATATATATATATATAGACATATACTTACGTTTTTTCTCGCTCTGTTGTGCGTGTATATGTATAGGTATGCACACCAAACTAGTTCCATGCAAGACACGTATTTTTCGTAATAGTTTTAAATCGATTTCTGTCGATATTTTACTTTAATCGCGTCTCCATATGAAGCTCAACGTTTATTGAAATACCGCACGGGCTTCGCGCCGAAAGGACGCGGAATGAGAGAGGCCGGGCGCGCGCGTCATCGGCTCGCAGTCTCATTCGCCAGGATTAATATTAGGGAGAGAAATGCCTTCATCGCGGTATGCACGCATATATAGATGTATGAGAGGAGGGTTGTGGGGGGTGGGTGAGAGGGGTGTGGTGTAATAAGATAATCAATAAAACAGGCCGAGTTTTAAATTCAGTATAATATATTTTCCATATATCTTTTGCTATACAGACATTATGTTACAAAGCATGATTTACTAATAATAATTCTTGCGGCTCGGGGGACTTATTAACGTTCATATAGAATATCGAACCGGCTCGTATGGGCGTTGGACTGGGAGAAGGGGGGGGGTGAGACGAAGGAGCGGGCTCTCTCGCTCCCGCTCGCGCGCGAGCCCGGCGTGGTAGCGGGAGGGAGGGGGGACGAACGAAGGAATTTAAGGTATTAGAATGCGGGTGGGGAGAGGGGGAGGGAGATTGCCGCCGGTCCCCTTGTATATATACGTCGGCGCAGTTACTTTATTTCTCTTTTCTTTTTTTACTTCTTTCTTTTTTTTTCATGTATAATGCACGTCGACGGCGCATACAACCTACGCGTATACAATTATAACGTTTTGTCGCGAGCGCTCGTCACTCGTCATATATCGCTAGTCCCGCGCAATTATCCTTCTCATTCAGCTTAGATTCTCTAAATACACGCACACACACACACACACACACACCATTCATTCTCTCTGTCTCTTGAGACGCTTCGATAAAATCTATATATATATATATAGGTAATTTTATACACTCATAATACTGGTACTCCCCGCCCGTTTAATGTCGCGTGTCTCGAGGGCGCTCGTTGTGGCTTCGCTCGATCGGAAAAGCAGCTTCGGGCTCCCCGCGTTCCTTGCAATTCCATATGTAATTTTTCCAATTTTTTGTTTTCTTCCTCTACGTCTCTCGCTCGATTGTCGACACGATGAACCCTCCCCTAACGGCGCACTAATTAATCTTCGCGTTTCTTTACACATAAAGTAAACGGGATTCGATTTACAAATATCGGGACGATCATTCTTTTTTCCTTTGCTGTTCGTTTTCCTTTCGTTTGATAAAGGATTCGTCGATTATAGATTTTCCGCGTGTGTATGTGTCTGCATAATAATCGTAAATGCGTGACCGAATTCTTTTCAAGATCCGTTACAACACTCGTTTGAAAATTATTTACATAGTACATTGGATTCCGATTGAGCTACTGAATTCCGATTATAATTTTTAATTCGGCGCGGCTGAAACACCGATACTCTCTCTCTCTCTCTCCCACACACTCTCTATAGCGCATTCTTGAAAGTTTTTTTTACATGCATCATTTCCGATTGCAAAAGGAAACGATCCTTGATTTTGAAAAACAATACATTGTCACAATTATAAATATATATATATATATATATATATATATATATATATATATATATATAGACTTTTCTCTTGATTTATAAGATGATTTTTTATATCTGCAATTTTAGTTCTATTCGATCTCGTCGCTCTACTGCGCAAATTACCACAATTTTTCGAATGCATATACACACACACGCTGCGCGCGCGCGCGCACGCACGCACGCGCACACATATATTTCGCCGTTATTACAAACTCCCGCTATAGAACTCCGCTCTTTACACAATTAATTTTATTACTCTATATCTCTTCGATAAGTACGAGCTTAACCTGAATTTCCACTAATACGATACTCAGTTCGCTGTAGCTTTAAGTCTTACATAAATATATTTATATATCATAATCAACTGTGTACAAACTTAAACGCTATCGTATCATCCCTATTAGCTCCCGTGGCTTAATGTCCGCGAGGGCGTGACCGCTTTAAATCTCGCTGTAATAATGTTACCTGTCCGTTTATTCCCCCTATCCTCCCCGTCCATTATTTTTATTGTTCTTCCATGTTATTTTTTCATTTTTATTTTATACAGATTAAACAATAGTATTCGTGCGAGATAAGTGCCCTGCCTCGTATTTAGCATATTTACAATATCGTATATAAGCTACGGGGGTTTTTTTTTAGCGTCCTTCAGAAGAACGATCGTCTGACGATCTATATATTATTTATATATGTCCGGCATTGCACATAATCACTTGTCGGCGATCGCGGTGCTCGCTCATCGTTTCGAAAAAAAAAGAGAAAAAAAAAGAAGCAATTCTCAATAGAACTGCACGAAAATAATTATGATTACCTCCGGCCTATACGGAGCGACGATGAAATATATTTATAATTACACGACTTTCACATCGAGCTCGATCTCCTTTTCTATCCTCTTCCTCCGCGTGTATCGGTCCTCCCATTGCTCGCTCTCCCTTTTTGTCCCTAAACGCGATAAATCTCAAAAATGAAATAGAAGTGATGCGCAAGATATACATGTATAACGCGCAAAACACGTATCTACAATAGATATTCGTAAGTATGGACCACGCGATACTCGGCGCATATTATAAGCAGGCAAGAGGAAGAATTATCTCGATTTTGTGCCGCTTACCAGCACATTGTCTATATTATAATAGCGAGAGCGCGCACGAGGGAATCGCAAGAGAGGACCGAGTCAGTGGAGGCGGAGGAGGAGAAAAACTAAAGAAGACCACATATATGTATACGTATGTACAATGAGAAAAACGAGTAGAAGTATAGAGGGCGAGCCAGCGCGCGGGGCTAATTAATGCCCGAAACATCATTCGGCCTTCCCAGCGAACTTCCATGATCTTTGTATTGACGTATCAGGCAATGAGCGCTCGCGCACGCGCGTAACAAGCCCATATGCACGAGCAGACTTACAGATACACAATTACGAACATTTCGCGCAGATCACGTGTTATCTCCTCGCTCGAAGAGAGAGAGAGAGAGAGAGAGAGAGAGAGAGAGAGAGAGAGAGAGACGGAGGGGAGGAGAGACGGATGGGTAAAGCGAGAATTTTCTTTTTAACGGCACCGCGCTTACATTATTTCAATACCGGCGCGAGTTGAAATGAAGCCGAAACGCCCTTTCTATCTTCGCCGCGTCTCGGCCGCGAGATCCACTCGCGCGGCCTCTCGTTCTCCGTCTCGGCCCCTTGCCGCACAGAGCCACGGTCAATGATTTTCGAGCAAACATTTCCGCGAATTAAATCGCGGCGCAAAGATTTTCCGCGCGACGGAACGTCGGACGCGCGCGCCCGGATCGAGGGGAAAGTTTTGCGCGCGCACGATCGAGGAGCCGAAAAATCGGCTTTCCCATTTTACACGGGGGACCGAAATATGAAGCCCGTGTACTATTTAATTTCAATATAAATAGAAAAATTGTTTTGTTTTTTTCATCGTAACGTCGTAATTATTGCGTGGCTGTATCTCTTTGGTCTTTCGTATTTTTTTTTTTTTTTTTTTTTTTTTTTTTTTTTTTTTTTTCGTTTTCTTCTCCTTTCGCCGACAATGCGAACGCGAGAGACGCGATATTATATCGGAATCTTAATAATACCGACTAGCTCGACGAAACTGAGACACAAATTAGTCCCGATAATGGGGATTCACGGTACGCGCGTTAAAGCGCGGGCGAGGAAGAAAGAAGGAACGAAAAATCAGGCGCGTGAAACTCTCGCCTCTTTCCTCCCCCAGCCGCCACGGAAGAGAGCGAGAGAGAGCAAGAGAGAGAGAGAGAGAGAGAGAGACAGAGAGAGAGGTGATCGCGACGTATATATATATATATGATTATATATATAATATTGCATACGCATAACCCCAATCCTTCCGTTCCGTTCGATTCCGAGACAGTTGTAAACGATCCGAGGGACCCCCGCTGTGGCCACCGCGCGCCGCGGATTCGTCCCCTTCGCCCCTAGCGGAAAGTCGTTCACCATCCGCGTATTTTCTCTTCCTCTCGTCCCGTCCCGCTGCGGGAAGCGTCGGTGTGCCCCCCCCCACCGTCAACCCATCGTTTCTGCTGTCTCTCTTAACCCCGGTGCCGGGCGACCCGGGCGGGTCGCGTGAGCTGTCTCTCTCGGTCTCTCGGTCTCTCTTTTTTACGCGGGGGGGGGGTGGTGGGGGGGTCCCTTTTCTTGCGTACAACATATCGGGGTTAACCGTGCGACGACGCATCGCGGTGCGCAGGTTATAGTGCAGTCCGGCGTCGTGAGGCCATCAAGCCGCGACGGCACTCACGCACGGGGGGTGGGGTCTGGGGTCTCTGCCCGGGGCGGCCCCCCCCACTCACTCCCTGGGACTCACGGGGGGGGGGTCTGCTTTCTCTCTTCGGTCTTTGGTCTCTCGTCTCGGTCACGGTGGGTCTGCCGGCCATCTCCTCCCGTTCTCCCCATCGGGCGTGTCCTCCCCCCGTCCCGTCACAGGCATTTGAATCCGGCTCTCGGCTAGCCGCGAGTTGGTCTACGCCCTTTCTCTCTTCTGAGAAAGGGTAGGCTACGACGGGGGACTTCTGCGTCCGGTCACTTCGCTTGCGTCTTTCTTTGGCTTGTGCTCGGTGCACCTTATGCTAGTGGTGTATGGCATTGGGTATAGTTCGACAGAGTCGAGCGCGAGTGGTGGGTGTTTTTCGTTTCCTCATAGTTTACTCTTAGGCAACGTGGTTATGGGGGTGTGGGCGGGCGTGTGTGGTGGCGCAATGGTAAGAAACCGGGGGGGCAGTAAGGGTGTGTGGGGGGGGGGGGGGTGGGTCTCTGGGGCTTTTGGGGCGCCGGGGGGCGCCACCCTACGCTACTCCCTCCTCCTCGTCCTCTACAAAACTACCTCCTCCTCCCCTAATCCCGGGGGGGGGGGGGTCAACGCCTAATGTCTGGTCGGTTGCTGGGGTTGTTGTGTTTGACGGGCCCCGGGCACCGTCGGCCCCCGCTTACACGTCGGTGTAGGCTCCTCCTCGTGTCCGCTCTCGGCTCTTTGCAAGGCTCGCCGGACTTGCATGGGGGGGGGGGGGGTGGGTGGGTGCCCGCGTCCCTGTCTGCGGCGTCGACTGACCTCGGTGGTCGAGGGCTGTCGTTGGGCTGTGCGCTTTGTCGGGGCGCTCCCGACTGCGCCTGCTGCTAGCTAGCTTCTGCTGCTGCTGCTGTTCGAATCTGCTGCTGCTCCGACAGAGTCTCCCTCAGGTTGCTGCGAGTCCGGTCGATGGCAGGCTACACAATAGGAGGGGCGCCAATGGCGGACTGTCGCGGCGGGCGCCGGCCGCGTGGCCGTAAGTACCCGCCGAGAGCCGAAGCGCGTAGGGTCGGGTTGGGTTCGCGTCCTGGTATTGTTGCGTGGGCAGCAGACGCGGCGGCGGCAGACCGGGGGGCCGGGGGTCTGGGGCGGTGCGGCGCCTTCGTGGTCCGCTAGCATCATCGCCGCGGCAGCGGGCCGGATGAGGCCGGATAGGGCATGCGGCTTCTGGAGGGGGGGGGGGGGGGTTGACGGCCGCGGGCTTGCGCTGGCGGCTGCCCGGGTATAGCAGGTCGTTCTGGGCTGATGGGCGAAACGGCCCGCGGAGCCCGGATACGGGGGCCAGTAGTGGCGGTCACGACAAAACAACAACCACACACACTGTCCGCCCGGGGTCGAGTAGAGGCGCTGAAACGCGGCGAATCCGGTCTCGGCCATCATCTCGTAACCGGTCATCGTCTGGCGCTTCCATTTCGTCCTGGTGAACAGAAAGAACGAGGGGGATTTTTTTTTTTTTTTTTTGTTTGGTTCGTTTGTTAAGGTTAATCGTGCACGTGTAGCTGACGGAGTTTTAAGAAAAAGATAGATGGAGGAGAAGAATTTATTGTAAATGTACGAAGGAAATTTTTTATAAACACACCCAGGGAATGCATATATTAGTAATTTAAGGTGGATGTGGGTAAAAAGTTGATCGCCCGTCTACAATGTATTGTATTAGATCTGACATCATTTTTAGTCAGATCCTCGAGGTTTGACAATCCCATATCCCTCTCTCGGCTCATAGTTAAGCCTTGCAGGGGGGGGGGTAGAATTCTGTACAAAATATTGACTTTTACTTGTTAATTTTTAATTTAATGCAAATTCGATGTACAGTCTTTTTTCCCAGAGTATATCCAAAATCAGATCAACTGCAATTCGATAAATTTCTGAATTTAATGACCTAATTTCGACGGATGAATTTACGTAAGCCTCGGTGTGTATTCTTGAATTGTATAAAAGATCTTAAAACCTCATTGTCATAGTAATTTAACCCCGATTGTAAAGGTAAGCGATATATATATATATATATATAATTATATATATATATATATATATAGTGACATATATATACATTCAGATTTGGTGTACCACCCATATAACCGATGAGTATTTAAATTTATATTTATAAAGCGATAATCGACAAAGTTTCCGATCTGCTTACTAAGATAAGACATTATCACGACTATATAAGTATATTTCTTATAAACTATGCTATAAATAATCAGAACAATTTTCGTTATCATTAATAAACGGAATTAATTTCCCTTTTCTTTCTTCCTTTTCCTTTCTTTTTTCTTTTATCACCTCAACGAGCCGCTCGTTTTAATTCCAAGGGCCAGTGTTGTATGATATCTATATATATATATATATATATATTTAAAAAAATAAAGTCGGTAAATAATTCAATAAATAACTACCCGGTGATTCTTTCTCGAGCCCAGATTTTAATGTGGGAAATTCGGCACGATCATCATGAGTTGTTCTCCCCACCCCCTCCCCCCGAATTCAAAACCCTCTCAATGTTACACAACTTACAAAAATCTCCCCTTCCGTAACGAAGGAAATATAATATATAATAAATATAGATATATATATATATAATATATATATATCTATATTATAATATTATATATATTATACTATAGGTACGTATACGTTAATTTCGACATTCGATTATGAGTTTGATTATACCACATATATATTTATATACGTGTTAGGGGGCGGGGGAGAACGTTGAATATAAATATGGAACAAGTCTATTAATTTAGTTGGAAAGTATATAGAATTTTGAATCCATTAGTCTATGTATAATTTCTCTGGGATATCTTTGTCTGAGATAGGTGGCAGCAGATACATAATCATAGTTTATTTCCTCGGTATCGAGCAACTCGATATTTTATCTTCTATATGTGTATATACCGATCCAATTTAGTGGCAAATCCTTGAACTACCAAAAATAACCGAAGGCACCGGACATTCGAGCAAATTACCCATTCGCCGCAGCGTGTCGATTCGTGCACGTATATATATAACTGAGCAGTGCGAAAATGTAAATGCAAATGATCGCCGCTAATATAACTTTACCACGGGTCGCTGTCGATCGTTCCCAATTTGATATTAATGGAGATGGAGCGAGAGGCGAGTGAGAGAGAGAGAGAGACTGAGAGAGAGAGAGGGGGATAGAGAGAGACAGAGATAGAGAGAGCGAGAGATAGAGAGAGAAAAGCAGATTTTTTTTTGTTTAACTGAAAAATCATAATTCCAGAAAACGCTACTTTATCCAATGATTAACGGTGTCAACAGATCAACGCTGCAAAAAAAAACATACATGCACCAACGCCGCAACTATACTCTATCGCGCACTTGCACTTTCATTGACGTCTCGCCTTCACGTGCGCGCAATCGCCTCGACCTTTTATTATATATATATAGTAGTACGAATCGCCCACGTACTCTCGTTTGTTACGGCTTTCATGTTTGCTCGCTCGCAACTGTGTAATAATACGCGCGCGCGTAAGTCGATACTCTAGATAATGGGTATGGGCTGTTTACGCATAGTCATTTGCACCCCTATAATATATATGTGTATATATATATATATATATATATATATATATATATATATATATGTGTGTGTATATATTTTTATATCTTAGTGTCAGAGTAAATTCTTTGCACATGCAGAATCCTCCCGGGGACCTACGGAACTATATATCTATTGATGGAATCTCTGGGCTGTGACTGGTTGCTTTTTTATTTTACATACTGGGCTGTTTTGGGGGGATGTTTTCTAGGGGGCTTATCTCCCCGCGAATTCTTTGGACAACCGCAGTATGACAGGGGGAGGGTGGAGGCTGCGTTATGGGGGGGGGTTAGGCCTAGCGCAGAGAGGGATCGCGTGGCTTGCAATGTCTGTATTTCATGGATTCTTCATGATTTCAAATGTGTCTCTTAATGATGCATGTATTTGGGGGCGGTGAGATGTGTGGTCGGCTTTGTCAAAACTACGAGGTGGATGGTGTGGACTAGTAGGAAAGTTGGAAGGAAAGATTAAGAAAGGGGGAAAGGGTGAACAACCACCCTGTGCCCAGTCAAACTGGGTGAGCGGGGCATGGCCGGTGCATTGGTGGTGTGCGGTGCGTTAAACGGGGTGTGTGGCGATGCGGGACGGAGGTGGCCCGGAATGGCGGCGGAAAGGGGGGGCGGAGAACAGATAAGCGTGCTCCCTCTCTGATGGTCGAAAAATCGTTACCGTAAAAGTCTGATGTAGCTGGGAAATCGGATGTACTGGGCGGTGTGGGGGGGGGAAGGCACAGCATAAGAGAGAGGCAAAAAAGCAGCGAAAGGCCAAGCACGGAGGGGGCGAAAAAGGAGCACGGCGCCGAGAAAGGGGGGGAGATGCCGGGAGACTGGTCCTTTTGGATCAATACATAGAAATAATAAAAATTATACAATTAACACGCATACAGGTACATGAACATATAGGATAACGGTTATATATGCATATAATATATATATATAGATATAATATATATATATATATATATATATATACATATATTTTCCTGTTCCCGTTCCCGTCACTCCCCCTTAGGCCGGAGGGGGGGCGCTCTACCCCCCCAATTCCGTGTCCGGGGGGGGAAGAAGAAAATTCGTGTGTATTCAAATCTGGTTCTCTGGAGATCTGGATGTTATTTTCGTGGGTGGTACATTACTAAAACGGAGTGGACGTGCCGCCAAGTGGTTATAACGCTGGCCACGCCGATGCGGCTGGGCGGCGCGGGGGCGGCGGCAGCTTCGGCCCTCATTATACTAACAAATGGCCCGTGGAGGCTCAGCGCGGCCTAATCATCGCGTATCATGCCACACACGCCCGGGATGTGCCCTCTCTCACCGTAACCCTCTTCTACTTGAACGCATACACAGGCGCTCGTGTATGTATGTGTGCGTGTGTGTGTGCGTGTGTGTAGATAGATAGATACTTTGCGGCTCCCAACCGCGAAGCGCGGAACTTTTTCGAATACCCCTGCCCCTCCCTAGTCTCTGTAAATCTCCTCAATATTCTGGATTAATCACGAGTGTGTGTGTGTGTGTGTGTGTGTGTGTGAGAGAGAGAGAGAGAGAGAGAGAGAGAGACAGAGAGAGAGCAGCCTTGGGAAATGTTTGTGATAGAGGTGCGAGCTGATTCGGCGGTCAGATGTATACACACATGCATATATATATATATGTATATATATATATATATACATATGCATCATTCGTGCAGAACTTCAAGGTTCAAGGGGTAGAGAACGTATACGTGAATATATATGCATATTATAAGTGCTTCTTCGTAGGGTTCGATTGTAAAAACTCACCCGAGAGTTGCTATTATATAATAAAATATAGACGGCGAGGCGGAATTTTTCACTCCACACGATATCCTCGATGCGCGTCAGTTTTCATCCTGCCCGTCCCCCTTCCTCCTTATTAACCGCATAATAATCGTAAAATGCACCATAAATATATATATATATATATATATATATATAATATTATATATACAATGAATATCTGGTTTACCATACTCACCGATGAGTATTTAAAATTATAATTTAACCGATGCGAGCGGCACACGCCATCCACGTATATATATATATATATATATATATATATATATATATATATATATATATATATACACACATGTATGTGTGTCGATTTCGCTCGACTGCGCTCGCGATTCCCGTGCGCGCGCATGCGAGAGCGGTTCGGCAGAGCTTGCAGGAAGCGTTAAATCGCGCGCTCGCCGGCGCTCGCGCTCCCGTAAAAGTGAAAGATTTATCGATTCACCGGGCTAATTTTATAAGAGCGCATAGCGCGCGCTCGCACTCACGGGGGCCCATAAAAATTATTAAATTTCTCATGAGGGAAACGTTAAATAGTCCTTACTCGAACGAGCCGCGGCAGCCACGACGGCGGCGGCGCGGGCAACCAATTATTATCCACGGTCTTACGGTCACGAAACCCCGCGGGTGTGTGTGGAGATCGTGTTTTTTCCCTCCCCCCTCCCCCACCTTCCTTCCTTCCCTTCTCCCTCGCCCCCCCCCGGGCCGGATGTTCTCGTGCACACTCGACCGAGCGGTCTCCCGCTCGTTCCTCTGTTTTGTCGGGACGGTGAAGTGCGCAAAGGGGTAGTGCGTGCGTGTCGGCTCGATTTTCTATATATAAATGTGTGTGTGGGTGTGTGTGTTGTGTGTGTGTGTGTGTGTGTACATGACCAAGAACAATCTCACGATCGCGGCGACCGCTCAACGATATCCACGTCGGCGCTGTAATTAATAATTCTTCGTCGCACGGAACCACGAATTTTGTAAAGGGCTACGTTTATTAATGCTTCGAAGAAAAATTGGGATATCGTTTGCGTAGGTTTGGTAAACACACACACACACCACACACACACACACACACCACACACACACACACACACACACATCCGGGTCACCCCACAGCACAAATGGTGGTGGGTGGGCACACACACACACACACACACAACACACACACACACACACACCACATAAGTAATAATATAATTTACTATATGGCAGGCTGCCTTAAATTCACTTTTGATCATATATGGAAGTCCGAGCCTGCACGCACATTAGCTTCTGTATACTATGTATATCGTATAATTATGTGTGTAATAGATTATGTATATATATATTATATATATATAATATATAGTATATATATATCTACATAACTATCTATGCTCGCTTTATTATAACTATCATGTGCGAGTGCGCCCAGTTTTGACTAATGATGAAAAGGAGGAAGGTGGCGGTCGAATTGGTTGTAGGGGGGGGGGGTATCCGTAGCACGGAATTACAGAAGAGAGCGCGAGAGCTGGGCTCGCTTGCGCGGAAGGTCGACCGATGTATAATACGTGGACGATTAATAAATTTTTTTTCAAAACTCGACCCCCCCCTCCTTTGCCCTCAAGGACCGAACAAAGAGTCCGGAGAGTTGTAAAGCACGCGCGGGGAGGGAGGGAGAGAAAGAGAGACACAGATAGGGAACGATAGGCGAATTAAAATCGGTCAGATTTGGGCCACGCGGCTCGCCAAGTCTCTCTCTCTCTCTCTCTCTCTCTCTCTCTCTGTGTCTCTCTCTCTCTCTGTCTCCCGTCCACGGGTCTATTGTGGCGCCCGCGTTCGAGCCACGGGGGTTGTAAAAATCGTTCATGAATTTTAAACAGGGCCCCATTCTCTCTTCTCGCTCCTCGAATCATTTCTCATTTTTCGTCCGACATTTAACGCTGCTCCCTCCCCCGGTCCCCGCCGCCCCTCCCGCGGGGGAATGAAAAAGCCGCGAGCGCGTGTATACACACGAACATATACAACGCGTATTGTGCTCGAACGCGCTCGCTCGCGCCGCGATGCAGAAACGGTAGAGAGATAGAGAAAGAGAGAGAGAAGAGAGAGGAGCGCTCGCTGGCGATTATGTGATGAGTAATGCTTTTTAATACCCCTTTCGCTGCCGAACCGTGACAGTCGAGCGTTCGAGTCGAGTGCAGCCACTCCAAAACACCCTTAATTGCCGTGTTCGACCCTATTGTTGCCCCGACTCCGCCTGAGCCAAGGAGAAGGTGGCGCGGCGAGGGGTTGGGGAGGGGAGAAAGCACGCGCATTGATTTATGACGCGCGCAGAGCCGGGCCCGGTTTAAGGGTTGCCGGGAAGACGGGAGAGGAGGGGGGGGGAGCGGGGGGGACGCCGAAGGATGAATAAGACGGCGATAATGCGCCGGCGCGGGAGACGCGCGAACGACTCGCCTCCTGGTTTAGCGGCCGCGATGGCGCTCGGAGTGCCGCCGATCTTGGGTGGAGGGGCAAGGGGAGGGTCGTGGCTCCAACACGGGTGAAAGGTTATAATGGAAAATATGAAAATCACCGATGGGAACTCGTACTCTATTATTGTTATTATATATATATACGCACATGGGAATTTTTCAAATCAAACCGCACATTATAACGGGAATTATGGATCTCGACTCTAAGTATCTTTAGATATAGCGCTGTTATACTGTATACATATATATAATTGCTTTCGCTTCGTCGAATGTTAATGTACGAAAGCTCGCGTGGGGGATAAAAATCGTCATTTTTTTAGCAATTGTACCCTTTGCACGATGTAACGCACATTGTTGAACGGGCAGAGAAGTCGGAGGGGGTGAGGATAATCGCTGTTTTTAGCTTCCAAATGGAATGTTATATTAGCGACTTAGGAAAAAAGGATGCTCTTGGAGGTAGTGAAATGCAATTATGCTGATATAATGCATTCTTATCCTCAGCAGGTTTGAATAAAAAAAAAATGGGAATGATCAATAAGAACTTATAGTAGCATTCATTCTGTGCAACCGATCGGTGGCATGGGGGAGGGGCGGTGTGGAGGGATGCGTCCTTCTGAAGTACGCGGCGTGTGCTACAAGGCAGCCCAGGGCCAAGGGCAAACAGCCGAAGGCCAAAGTCGCGTCGCGAAAACGGGCAAAGGGCCGGGGGGGGGAAGGAGAAGGGGCAAGGCAACAAAACGGGCGGCATGGGAATGTGAGGGGGGAAAACACGGGGATCGGGAAGGACGAAGGAAGGGCGGCAAGGCGGTAAAAGCAGTCTTGGAGCGGGCTGGGTTGGCGGCGGAAGGAAGAGATAGCTGGTGGGAAGGGGGTGCAGGGGTCAGGGGCAGCGGGGGGGTGACGAAAACGGGCGGTGGAGGAAAGGTGTGGGGGGGGTGGGGGGGCACAGGGTTGGCGGGAGCCGATGGATCTGGTTACTAGCGAAAGTTGGGCAAGGCCAGCGGAAAGGCACGCGAAAGAAAAAGGGGGGGATGCGGGGGGGGGGGGGGGGGGGGCGAACACGGGGAGCCAGAGCGGTAACCAAAGCTGCGCAGGGGACCGACCGCGGTGGGGGTAGGAATGCCCACGGCCAAAGGCAAGACGGGACACCGCGACCAAGAGCCCGCAAGGGGGGGGGGGGTGGGGCCGCCCTCCCAAATTAAGAACAACGGACGCGACGCGATGGGTCCCGGATTTACAACTGTGAGGGGGGGCTGACCGAGTCCCGCCCCTCAGTCGTGTGTGTGCAGCGGGACAAGAGAGAAGAACTCGGATAAGTAGAACAAGGGCGAAAAAGAGCCGACTGGTCGAAGAGATCCGCAAGGACCCAAGCAAATGAGCGCGGCATGAGAGGCCGGGAGGCGGGGAGATAAGAGCAGGTAGAGAGGCGGTGGAGAGATATAGAGTATGTGACAGGCACCGTGTGAGGGGGGGGAAGCAGGCGGTGTGGACAACCGGAGGCCGGAGGCGCGGCCGCGTGGACAATAATGCGCTGCGGGGGACGTCGCGCACTGGAATCGAACGACACTCATAGAATAGGCGGCGGGTCACGTGTATCTGGACCGCGCGGAAAAACGAGGAGCGAAGAAACTACTACAACAGAGGGGGAAAGGGACCAAAACGCGTTCGCGACAGGCAAGACAACAGAAAGAAAGCAGGAGCTGAACTAAGTCACTGGACGCCCGAAGGGAAACACGAAAATCATCTGACATGTGCACCGAGGCTGATATAAGGCCCCCACACACCCAAAAAAAACCAGACCCGCGGGGGGTGACCAAAAGAAATAACCAACGGCAGATACATCAGAATCAAAAAAAAAGAAAATCGCGCATAAACACTACAAGCAGAAGAATCCAAAAGATCCGCTACAAGCCAAATAAAAAGAAAAAAGAGAAGAAAGGCACGAAAAAAAGAGGAAGAAAAAAGAGAGAGCTAAAAAAGAGGGAAAAAAAAAAGAAAGAAAAAAAAACGAGGAAAAAAAGAGAGAAAAAGAGAAAAAAGGAAGGGGGGGGGTCGCGGAGGGGGGGGGTGGGCCTCTCGCTCATCTCTTATCGCGGCGCCTCCCTTCGCTAGCGCGATCTATAACAATCAACAGAACGGAGTGTCTCCCGCGGGCGTCACTAAATTGGCGGCGAACAAGGCGCCCGTTCGCAATGAACTCGGGCCTACTCGTCCACCTCGTTATCGCCGCCGCGGCCGCTCCACCCGCCTCCTCCGACCCGCCTGCGGCCGGTCCCCGCTGACGTCCTCTGACCACAAGCAGGCCGGCGCCGGCGCGCAAGTTTCCGTCGGTGTCTCGCGCGGCGAGAGGCCCGCAGAAGGGGGTCAGTGGAACGAGGGTGTTTTCTGGCTGCCAATGTGAAGAATGCGTCGACGAAAATTCCTAAGCGCCGCAGTAGACGCACGTCGAAACCAGGCGAAACCCGCGAAAGATATTGGGATCTTCAAGGTGTAAGGATGCTGACTAGGGGGGGAGCTGTGAGAGGGATTGTTGTGCCTGAGAAGTACGTAGTGGGTGGAGAGTAGAGGTGAGATAATGGTATGAGATGAGTATAGTAGAATAGTAGATTGGCCCTGTAGAAAAGGGGGTGTACACGGGCCCGTAGTCGGGTGGCGGCTAGTGGTCCGTGCCGGTCCGTGTAGAGTAATGGAAAAGCAATTTGTCAGGTGGCGGGCCGGAGCCGGTGAAGGTTGGTGCCTCGCAAAGGGCTGCGTCCCGGGGGGGGGAAAGTCGGCATGCTGCCCCGGGCCCCCAATGGTATAGAGCGATGGGGAGCGAAGGTCGTGGTACTGGCCATATAGACCACCCTATGGGGTGGAGATGGTGCGAACTCAAAAAAAAAACCATGGAGGAGCATCTATAGGGTAGCACAAAAATTAGTGATGCGAGCGGTGGCATATGTAGAAGATATAACGAGCGTGAACGCTGAACACACGCTAAACCGATGATGCGCAAACGACTGTTTTATCCCTAATTACCGTTTCCCCCCCTGCAATTATAGATGTAATAATTTCAATTACTCGTCAACCACCCATATACACACGTTCTTGAATTTTTTAACGGCCCGCGTTCGCACGGCGGTTAAGTCGCGCGGACAAATTTTCAACGTGGCGGGCGCGCGATTCGCCGCGTATAAGCGTTCTCCGCTACGATCCACGATAGGCAAGGCGGGCGAAAGAAATCGAACGGGCGAGCAGCGCCCTAATGCATTTATAATGGGCGCTCTTCGCGAGGGCTCACGAATAATAACGTATGCCTAATTCACTCGGGGAGGGCGACGATCGCGCAACGGCGCGCTGTATCGGTTGGCGGGGGGCGGAGGGGGGATAGTCGAGGGGTGCCACATATTTTTCGTCTTATTACACGCTTGGCTGAGCGCAGGAGAGCGCATTTTTGCGGTAT
>JACCIC010000241.1:622500-750551 GCA_018907035.1 Sycobia sp. Sy_11 | reverse complement strand
CGAAATCATTTATAATCCACTCTTACGATCTATGACATACAATTTTATTAATTACAATGAATTGTATCAATAGCTCTAATGGACATACGGAGAGAAAATTTAGTCACAAATTATAATATTGTATGTTAGATGCAGTTGCAAAATATATAAAATCATTCGAAATCAAGGCTAAAGTTTAATTTCGTGTTGTTATTGGCGCGAATATGATTAACATCTTCAACAACCAATGTTAGCAAGAATGATACGACAGTGGACTTGAAATCCTCTGAAAATTTCATTTTGTTTAAATCCAGAATGAAAATTTTTTTTATTAAAAGACCATAGAGGGCTTATAATAACCAAAACGCCGGTTTTTTTACCATTAGCCGGCAGCCAATTTTTCTGAAATTTTTGAATATACCGAAATCGTTTATAATCCACTGTAACGATCTATGAAATACAATTTTATTACTTACAATGAATTGTATCAAAATCTCTAATGGACATACTGAGAGAAAATTTAGTCACAAATTATAATATTGTATGTTAGATGCAGTTGCAAAATATATAAAACCATTCGAAATCAAGGCTAAAGTTTAATTTCGTGTTGTTATTAGGCGCGAATATGATTAACGTCTTCAACAACCAATGTTAGCAAGAAAGATGCAACAGTGGACTTGAAATCCACTGAAAATTTTATTTTGTTCAAATCCAGAATAACAATTTTTTTTTATTTAAAGACCATATAGGGCTCATAATAACCAAAATAGCCGGTTTCTTTACCATCAACCGCACCAATTTTTTCAGAAATTTTGGATATAAACCGAAAATTCAGTTATAATCAACTGTTACGATCTATGAAATACAATTATATTATTATAATGAATTGTATCCAATGCCATAATGGATATACTGAGAGAGAATTCAGTGACAAATTATAATATTGTATGTTAGATGCAGTTGCAAAATATATAAAACCATTCGAAATCAAGGCTAAAGTTTATTTTCGTGTTCTTATTAGGCGCGAATATGATTAACGTCTTCAACAACCAATGTTAGCAAGAAGGATACGACAGTGGACTTGAAATCCGCTGAAAATTTCAATTTGTTCAAACCCAGAATGACAATTTATTTGGATTTAAAGACCATAGAGAGCTCATAATAACCAAATAGCCGGTTTCTTTACCATCAACCGGCAGCCAATTTTTCTGGAAATTGGTATAAACCGAAATTAGTTATAATCCACTGTTACAATCTATGAAATAAAATTTTGTTAATTACAATGAATTGTATCCAAAGCCATAATGGACATACTGAGAGAAAATTTAGTCACAAGTTACAATATTGTATGTTCTATGCACTTACAAGATAGATAAAACCATTCGAAATCAAGGCAAAAATTTATTTTCGTGTTGTTAATAGGAGCGAATATGATTAACGACTTCAACAACCAAATGTTATCAAGATATATACAACATCGGACTTGAAATCCACTGAAAATTATATTTTGTTCAAATCCAGAATCACAATATTTTTCAATTTAGAGACCATAGAGGGCTCATAATAATCAAAAACGCCGATTTTTTTACCATCAACCGACACCGAATTTTTCGGGAAATTATGAATAAACCACAAATAGTTATAATCAATTGTTACAATCTATGAAATAAAATTTTATTAATACAATGAATTGTATCAAAAGCCATAATGGACACGCTGAGAGAAAATTTAGTCACAAATTATAATATTGTCTGTTCTAGGCAGTTACAAAATATATAAAACCATTCGAAATGAAGGCTAAAATTTATTTTCGTGTTGTTAATAGGAGCGAATATGATTAACGACTTCAGCAACCAATGTTAGCAAGATAGATACGATATCGGACTTGAAATCCACTGAAAATTATATTTTGTTCAAATCCAGAATCACAATATTTTTCAATTTAGAGACCATAGAGGGCTCGTAATAATCAAAACGCCGTTTTTTTACCATCAACCGATACCCAATTTTTCTGGAAATTGGTATAAACCACAATTAGTTATAATCAACTGTTACAATCTATGAAATAAAATTTTATTAATACAATGAATTGTATCAAAAGCCAGAATGGACACGCTGAGATAAAATTTAGTCACAAATTATAATATTGTCTGTTCTATGCAGTTGCAATATATATAAAACCATTCGAAATCAAGGATAACAGTTATTTTCGTATTGTTAATAGGCGCGAATATGATTAACGTCTTCAACAACCAATGTTAGCAAGAAGGATACGACAGTGGACTTCAAATCCACTGAAAATTTTATTTTGTTCAAATCCAGCATGACAATTTTTTTTTGATTTAAAGACCATAGAGGGCTCATAATAATCAAAAAGCCGATTTTTTTACCATCAACCGACACCGAATTTTTCGGGAAATTATGAATAAACCACAATTAGTTATAATCAACTGTTACAATCTATAAAATAAAATTTTATTAATACAATGAATTGTATCAAAAGCCATAATGGACACGCTGAGAGATAATTTAGTCACAAATAATAATATTGTCTGTTCTAGGCAGTTACAAAATATATAAAACCATTCGAAATGAAGGCTAAAATTTATTTTCGTGTTGTTAATAGGAGCGAATATGATTAACGACTTCAATAACCAAATGTTAGCAAGATATATACAACATCGGACTTGAAATCCACTGAAAATTATATTTTGTTCAAATCCAGAATCACAATATTTTTCAATTTAGAGACCATAGAGGGCTCATAATAATCAAAAACGCCGATTTTTTTACCATCAACCGACACCGAATTTTTCGGGAAATTATGAATAAACCACAATTAGTTATAATCAACTGTTACAATCTATGAAATAAAATTTTATTAATACAATGAATTGTATCAAAAGCCATAATGGACACGCTGAGAGAAAATTTAGTCACAAATTCTAATATTGTCTGTTCTAGGCAGTTACAAAATATATAAAACCATTCGAAATGAAGGCTAAAATTTATTTTCGTGTTGTTAATAGGAGCGAATATGATTAACGACTTCAGCAACCAATGTTAGCAAGATAGATACGACATCGGACTTGAAATCCACTGAAAATTATATTTTGTTCAAATCCAGAATCACAATATTTTTCAATTTAGAGACCATAGAGGGCTCGTAATAATCAAAACGCCGTTTTTTTACCATCAACCGATACCCAATTTTTCTGGAAATTGGTATAAACCACAATTAGTTATAATCAACTGTTACAATCTATGAAATAAAATTTTATTAATACAATGAATTGTATCAAAAGCCAGAATGGACACGCTGAGAGAAAATTTAGTCACAAATTATAATATTGTCTGTTCTATGCAGTTGCAATATATATAAAACCATTCGAAATCAAGGATAACAGTTATTTTCGTATTGTAGGCGCGAATAATAGTCTTCAACAACCAATGTTAGCATGGACTTGTCTTCAAAACAAACCATCTTTTTTTTTTTTTTTTTTTTTTTTTTTTTTTTCTTTTTTTTTTTTTTTTTTTTTATTTTTTTTTATTTTCGACAATTTTTTTTTATAAAGACCATGTTAATAGATTTTTTTACCATCAACCGCGAATTTTTCGGGAAATTATGAATAAACCACAATGATTAACGTTACAATCTATAAAATAAAATTTTATTAATCTTCAACAACCAAATTATAAATGTTACAAAATATATAAAACCATTTAGCTAAAATTTATTTTCGTGTTGTTAATAAGATATGATTAACGACTCAAACCATTTAGACAAGAAACGAATCGATTGAATCCAGTTCAATCCAGCAAAAATTTTACAGGATCGTTTTTTACCATCACCGACACCAATTTTTCGGAAATTGGTAAAACCACATTAGTTATAATCAACGTTCAATCTATGAATAAAATTTTTTAATACAATGAATTGTATCAAAGCCATAATGGACACGAGAGAAAATTTAGTAAAAGTTATAATATTGTCTGTCTAAGGAAGTTACAAAATATATAAAACCATTCGATATCAAGGCAAATTTATTTTTCGTGTGGTTAATAGGAGCGAATATGAGTAACGACTTCAGCAACCATGTTAGCAAGATAGATACGACATCGGAATTGAAATCCACTGAAAATTAATATTTTGTTCAAATCCAGAATGAAAATTTTTTTTGATTTAGAGACCATAGAGGGCTCGTAATAATCAAAACGCCGTTTTTTTACCATCAACCGATACCAAATTTTTCTGGAAATTGGTATAAACCACAATTAGTTATAATCAACTGTTACAATCTATGAAATAAAATTTTATTAATACAATGAATTGTATCAAAAGCCAGAATGGACACGCTGAGAGAAAATTTAGTCACAAATTATAATATTGTCTGTTCTATGCAGTTGCAATATATATAAAACCATTCGAAATCAAGGATAACAGTTATTTTCGTATTGTTAATAGGCGCGAATATGATTAACGTCTTCAACAACCAATGTTAGCAAGAAGGATACGACAGTGGACTTGAAATCCGCTGAAAATTTCAATTTGTTCAAACCCAGAATGACAATTTATTTTGATTTAAAGACCATAGAGAGCTCATAATATCCAAATAGCCGGTTTCTTTACCATCAACCGGCAGCCAATTTTTCTGGAAATTGGTATAAACCAAAATTAGTTATAATCCACTGTTACAATCTATGAAATAAAATTTTGTTAATTACAATGAATTGTATCCAAAGCCATAATGGACATACTGAGAGAAAATTTAGTCACAAGTTACAATATTGTATGTTCTATGCACTTACAAGATAGATAAAACCATTCGAAATCAAGGCAAAAATTTATTTTCGTGTTGTTAATAGGCGCGAATATGATTAACGTCTTCAGCAACCAATGTTAGCAAGAAAGATACGACAGTGGACTTGAAATCCACTGAAAATTTTATTTTGTTCAAATCCAGAATAACAATTTTTTTTTATTTAAAGACCATATAGGGCTCATAATAACCAAATAGCCGGTTTCTTTACCATCAACCGGCAGCCAATTTTTCAGAAATTTTTGGATATACCGAAATCATTTATAATCAACTGTTACGATCTATGAAATACAATTTTATTAATTATAATGAATTGTATCCAATGCCATAATGGATATACTGAGAGAGAATTCAGTGACAAATTATAATATTGTATGTTAGATGCAGTTGCAAAATATATAAAACCATTCGTAATCAAGGCTAAAGTTTATTTTCGTGTTGTTATTAGGCGCGAATATGATTAACGTCTTCAACAACCAATGTTAGCAAGAAAGATACGTCAGTGAACTTGAAATCCACTGAAAATTTTATTTTGTTCAAATCCAGCATGACAATTTTTTTTTGATTTAAAGACCATAGAGGGCTCATAATAATCAAAAAGCCGATTTTTTTACCATCAACCGACACCGAATTTTTCGGGAAATTATGAATAAACCACAATTAGTTATAATCAACTGTTACAATCTATAAAATAAAATTTTGTTAATTACAATGAATTGTATCCAAAGCTATAATGGACATACTCAGAGAAAATTTAGTCACAAGTTACAATATTGTATGTTCTATGCACTTACAAGATAGATAAAACCATTCGAAATCAAGGCAAAAATTTATTTTCGTGTTGTTAATAGGCGCGAATATGATTAACGACTTCAACAACCAAATGTTAGCAAGATATATACAACATCGGACTTGAAATCCACTGAAAATTATATTTTGTTCAAATCCAGAATCACAATATTTTTCAATTTAGAGACCATAGAGGGCTCATAATAATCAAAAACGCCGATTTTTTTACCATCAACCGACACCGAATTTTTCGGGAAATTATGAATAAACCACAATTAGTTATAATCAACTGTTACAATCTATGAAATAAAATTTTATTAATACAATGAATTGTATCAAAAGCCATAATGGACACGCTGAGAGAAAATTTAGTCACAAATTCTAATATTGTCTGTTCTAGGCAGTTACAAAATATATAAAACCATTCGAAATGAAGGCTAAAATTTATTTTCGTGTTGTTAATAGGAGCGAATATGATTAACGACTTCAGCAACCAATGTTAGCAAGATAGATACGACATCGGACTTGAAATCCACTGAAAATTATATTTTGTTCAAATCCAGAATAACAATTTTTTTTTATTTAAAGACCATATAGGGCTCATAATAACCAAATAGCCGGTTTCTTTACCATCAACCGGCAGCCAATTTTTCAGAAATTTTTGGATATACCGAAATCATTTATAATCAACTGTTACGATCTATGAAATACAATTTTATTAATTATAATGAATTGTATCCAATGCTATAATGGATATACTGAGAGAGAATTCAGTGACAAATTATAATATTGTATGTTAGATGCAGTTGCAAAATATATAAAACCATTCGTAATCAAGGCTAAATTTTATTTTCGTGTTGTTATTAGGCGCGAATATGATTAACGTCTTCAACAACCAATGTTAGCAAGAAAGATACGTCAGTGGACTTGAAATCCACTGAAAATTTTATTTTGTTCAAATCCAGCATGACAATTTTTTTTTGATTTAAAGACCATAGAGGGCTCAGAATAATCAAAAAGCCGATTTTTTTACCATCAACCGACACCGAATTTTTCGGGAAATTATGAATAAACCACAATTAGTTATAATCAACTGTTACAATCTATGAAATAAAATTTTATTAATACAATGAATTGTAGCAAAAGCCATAATGGACACGCTGAGAGAAAATTTAGTCACAAATTATAATATTGTCTGTTCTAGGCAGTTACAAAATATATAAAACCATTCGAAATGAAGGCTAAAATTTATTTTCGTGTTGTTAATAGGAGCGAATATGATTAACGACTTCAACAACCAATGTTAGCAAGATAGATACGACAGTGGACTTGAAATCCACTGAAAATTTTATTTTGTTCAAATTCAGAATGATATGTTTTATTGATTTCAAGAGCATAATGGGCTCATAATAATCAAAAACTCCGTTTTTTTACCACCGACCGACACCCAATTTTTCTGGAATTCTTGAATATACCGAAATTAGTTATAATCCTCTGTTACAATCTATGAAATAAAATTTTGTTAATTACAATGAATTGTATCCAAAGCCATAATGGACATACTGAGAGAAAATTTAGTCACAAGTTACAATATTGTATGTTCTATTTAGTTACAAGACAGATAAAACCATTCGAAAGCAAGGCTAAAGTTTATTTTCGTGTTGTTAATAGACGCGAATATGATTAACGTCTTTAACAACCAATGTTAGCAAGATAGATACGACAGTGGACTTGAAATCCGCTGAAAATTTTATTTTGTTCAAATCCAGTGTGACGTCCCGCACTATATATACATACTCATATATAATGACGAGTGCCCACCCTGTTCTATACGCGACGATTTGCTTCCGCGAAAGACCGGTCAGTAATTTGCCCCTATTTTTGGCCTAGTCTCTCGACTACTAGCCAGGGATGTGGGGCCGGTGAGCCGAGGTGTACGCGTTTTAGATGGATATCGAACCTAGGCAGTCTTGGCTGATCTGTAAATCGCGAGTTACTACCTAATTCGTAACTTGACTTCGTCTATATGCTCCCGTACTAAGATTCTTTTCCCCAGTCTTATCTACTACGACGAAAGGAGTGGCTTCCGCGTACAGGACTACGAAAGTCCCACCCGTTTAGCCTACTGAGCAAAACTACCGAACCGGCTTCCGTGTACAGGACTGCTAGAGTCCCACCCGTTTAGCCTACTCAGAGAAGATACAGGTAACAGATATATATAGCGCGATTAGGTTTAGTGGAAATTACGGCCAAATAATGTTAATAAGGATAAACGATAATCATGTTGATTACTTACTATTTATTTACTTTTCTGAAGTACTTCTTATACAACCGTATAATATATAAAAATAAACTAGATATAAGTCGGGTATACAAAGTTAGTTAACACTTACAAGATGAAGTTTGAGACACACGAAAATTTCCAAGTCTGAAAAATACAAAATGTTTTAAAAGTTAAAAATCGCAAGAAAAAAAAATATCTAGGTCAGAATAATCCTAAGTCCGAAAATGTCGAAAAATTTTAAAGTCCGAAAATGACCAAAAAATTCGAAGTCCGGTTACTCTCGGCGATAAGAAAAAGGCGCTTGTACCTAGCCATGAAAATTAGTTCCACGTACGTGTGTATATATATATACTTATACATATATATATATATATATATATATATATATATATATACATATATATATTGTTCATGACGTCGCAGGACGCGACACCCATGGCCTTAAATGGTTGGTTGTGGAGTAAAGAGAACACAAGCAACCATAACACTGTGTTGTGTAGTCCAAGGTATTCGATACAAATGGTTGCGTCAGAACACGATCGGAATGGATTATTACTGCTGATAATTGCTTTCTTCTATGGTTTCAATTGTATAATTTCGCTTGACACAGCCCCCTTTTGGTCCTGGGGTTTTCTTTCTGTTATATATTTTTTTGTTTCCAGGTAAAATCTCTAATTTCTCGACCCCAATACCAAACTTGTAATTTATATCGATTATCGGTTTAACTAGTTATTGGTAAAAATTCACATACTTACATATACGTATACGTATGCACATACTTACATCGTGCTAATGGTCAAAAATATTTGATTTCTTTTTAATTTATCCAATCTTATCACTAGGATCGATAGATGAATAATGTTAGTCAATGAAACGGCGCGTATTCACTGGGAATCGTTACATTTAACGCTAATCATACAGTATAAATCGCACAAATATTCGATGGTATGTCTTTACATAAAATGTATTCTATTTCGAGAAACAAATAAACAAAAAAATAATAATCTGTTTAATCCATACTTAACTTAGCTTACTTATTCATTTAACATTAAATTTCTTTTCCAAAATCGTATCTTTGTTATTATAATTTTACTTATTATAAGAAATAATTGCCTGGTTAGATATCGTGGGTAAGAATAAACCTTTTTAAACCTCTCTTTTGCAATTGTCACCCTTCTTTCTTTCATTGTTAATATATGATATCCTGATCCGATTCGCGTGTACTACTTTAGTACCTTTCATATGTTTGATTTTTACGTTATTCTTACCCATTATTTCTAAGATGCGAAATGGACCAGAATATTGGTTTGATAATTTTCCGGGTTTGGGACCGCTTAATAAAAACACATAATCTCCGACTCTAAAATTCACGTGGTTGATATTCCGATCATGTAGTTTCTTCGACCTTTCTTTAGATGCAATCAAGTTTTCGTATGTAAGCCTTTTTCGGCCTGTCAATCTGACGACTAAATCCTTAATGTATCCTTGGTAAGTTGGAACTAAATCAGCTTCTCTGAGCGGATCGTTCGACGGTAACCTTGCTAATCTACCAAATATTACTTCGAAGGGTGTGTGTTTAGTGCTCTCCTGCACGCAAGTATTATAATTTAGCGTGGCCAGTTCTACCCATTCATCCCATTCACTATCCTTCTCGGTATACTGCTTAAGAAATTCGCCCAGAGCATGGTGGGATCGCTTCAAAGACCCATTAGATTGTGGGTGGAACGCAGTCGTTCTTACTCTTTTTATCCGAAATCTCTTTGCTACTCGCTGCATCAAGTTGCTTAAGAAGTTTCTACCCTGGTCTGTAAGTACAACCTTTGGAGCTCCGAAAACGCAAATGCACTTTTTTATGAACGCGTCCGCGATCGTGGATGCCAAGGCGTTGGGCAAGGGCACAGCAATGCAATACTTAGAGAGCTGGTCTTGCATGGTTAATATATACTCATTTCCATTCTCTGTTTTTGGCAGAGGTCCGACAATATCTAGAGCCATTTTTTCAAACGTTGTCCCAGGTGTATCCGTTATTATCATCGGCTGCCTTGTTTTTACTCGTACTAATTTTTTTAGTTTGCAGTCGATATATTGCTGTATACGTCACTGTACGTCTACTTTAAGATTCTCCCAGTAGTATTCTTGGCGTATCCTGTTAAACATCTTTGAAACCCCCCTGTGTCCTTCTATTGGTGAGTTGTGCTTTTCATAAAATATTTCATCTCTTCGTTCTTTCGGGACAAACTTCAGATTTCCTTTACAGATTACAATTTTAATACCAGCGTTATGAAATTCGGTTTTAAAGATATCTAAAACCTCGGTCCATGCAAGTTCCGCTATTTTCTGCGAATACGCTAAACTTACTTCCCTTATCCCTCTCTCTATTAGAAATGCCTTTAGCATTTTACAAGTTTCTTGCATATTTTCCTTTATAGTAGTCAAGGATTCAGGCTGATCACCTTTGATGCACATGGCAATAAGGAATTTTCGGTTACTTCTTTTAAGAAATTTTATCCCTTTTACCTCTACTTCCTATTGAGGGGGAATCTTGTTGATTTCAATTAGTTTCCGCGCACCTTCTTCACAAGCTTCCCCGTTTTTAGTAATAAAATAAATGATATGATCGGTTCTAAACTGTATTAGTTCTTTTGTCTCTATAATGTAATTTTCCCCTTGGGCTAAACTCCTGGTTGTATTAAATACTTCCCTAGCGGTATTGTTAAATTTTTCCGTATTATTAACTGAGTTGCTTTCTATATCGGATTCCGTTTCGCTCGAGAGTTCGGAACTTGAGCTATTCACGGGGGTATTCATATTGACGATACCCGTTAGATCCCTCTCGTTCTTTGAGTACGGTTTTTTCCTACGACGCGAGAATTTACTGCATGTTGAATCGCTGCTCGATTCGCTAAGAGCACCCTCGGTATCGTCTGTACTATTATTGCGTAACTCTATTGTTTCGTCTGTTTCAATTACCTTCCTCTTATTTACGTGGGCGTGTGTGCACCTGGAGTTTCTTGATTCTTGTAGAATTTCAATATCCCGATTTTCATTTTGATCGGGTTCCTTGGCTGATACCGATTTTGGGGGACGCCCTCTTCTTTTTCGATTATGCTCCCCTTTCGTTGTATCACTAACAAATTCCGTATTCTCTAACGGTTTATTATTATCTTCACTCTGTATTATGTTCTCGGGAGGTTCGGAAATCATATTTTCATGTGAACCGTTGTACCATTGGGATGGTTCTATGTCCTCAATCTTTTCATCAAAAGTCACCCTTTTCTGGGGGTGAACGCGTATTTCCGACGGATAGTATAACCCTCGGTTTTTTACATCGCGTTTGTAACGGCTTTCTTCGTGTTGCGAGGGGATTTTCTTTAAAACTGTCGCCTTGCCAGGTTTTTCTCGCCAATTAGGTAATTTGGTGCTACCCCTGGTCTTAGGCGGTTTCTCACGCCAGCTTTCATATTTTTGCTGGTCTTCCCCTTCATTCTGTTTATTATCCCCTTCATTACCTTTGGGTTTACGTAAGCGTTGACGCCAGTTAGACGGTGGCTTCACAGCATTGTTATCATTAACAATTGTCATATTATTTTGTTCCTTGTTACTACAATACCTTTTACCTTTATCTGCCTTTTCTTTTGTAAAGTCGCTTAGGCCAGGTTCGATCGTAGTTTTACGTCGTTGCGGACGGTGGGACTGTATATTATTTCTTAAATTATCCGAACTATATGTGTTGTAAGGATCTTTATTCCCGCTTTCTCTTAAAAATTCTGGGGCAATTTCTTTATGCAATTTGGGATTTTGGGCGGCTTTATCTTTTGGTTCTTTATAGAACTAGTCGCTTTTTGCTTGTTCTCTCGTAACTACGTTTAGACCTTTTATCGGATTCCGAGATAGGGCATCCGCGTGTACGTTCGCCTTTCCGGGATTGTAAACTATTTCGTAGTTATATTCAGAAAGCTTAAATCGCCACTTAATTACTCTGGTATTTAAATCCGCTTTCTTAAACCACAATAACGGCTGATGATCTGTTATAAGAGTAAAATGTTTTCCATAAATATACGGTCTAACGGTTTGGACTGCATGAAGCATATCCAGAGCTTCCTTCTCATAAACTTCATATCTGAGTTCGGGTCCGCGTAAGACACGGGACGTATAAGCAATTGGTTGATCCTTACCGATTTTTCCTTGCGACAATATCCCCCCAATCGCGTAGCCCGATGCGTCTGTAGTTATTAAAAAGGGTTTATCCATATCGGGCAACTGAAGTACAGGCGCAGTACACAATGCTTGTTTTAACTGTTGAAATGCATTTTCAGCGTTATTACTCCAAACGAACGGTTTATTACTTTGGAGTAGTTTCATCAAAGGCTTTGCTATTTTAGCAAAGTCCTTTATAAATCGACGATAGTAGCCGGGGAGACCTAAGAATTGTCGTATGTTTTTTACGTTTCTAGGGTACGGAAATTTTTCGACCGCTTCTAAGTTTTTAGGGTCCGGCGTAAGTCCTTTTTCGCTAAGTACGTGGCCCAGGTATGCTACTTGCCTTTGCAAAATCTTGCATTTACCGGGTTCTAATTTCCAATTAGCGTTTCGCAATCTCTTCATAACATCATCAAACAACCTTACGTGTTCGTCTAACGTTTTTGCGTAAATGACAATGTCATCCATATACACAAATAGGTATAAGTACAAATAAGCCCCTCTAAGGTGAAGTTCATGGCGCGCTGGTATTCAACGCCAGTGTTTTTCAGACCGAAAGGCATTGGTGCAAACTCAAAATGTCCATCTGGTGTCGAAAACGCTGTTTTATGCATATCCTCCGGGGACATTGGGATTTGATGGAACCCAGATACACAGTCCATTACGGTATAATATTTCGCCGAGTCAACGGTATCGAGAATCTCTACAATGTTAGGCAGCGGGTAAGCCATCCCTACGGTCTTCTCATTCAATGCTCTAAAATCGACTACCACCCTCCACCTAGGTTTATTATCTGCTAGGCTGTTCTTTGGAAGAACCCATAGAGCCGAGGAGTAACTGCTCCTAGAATGTCGAATTATCCCCTTTTTTAATAGATCTCGAACCTGTGTATTTACCTCTTCCTTTAAAATGTGGGGTAATCGGTACTGACGCGTAAAAACAGGTATATCGTCTATCGTGGGGATTTTGTGAGAAACGACGTTCGTCGTCGATAATTTGTCTCCTTCCAAATAAAAACGGTCTCCATTCCGCCAGAGTAAATCAGAGGCTTGCTTATATTCTCTGTCCCCTAGTTTGGATATCTCTGTCATTTCGATGATTTTTTCAATTCGATCGGTGCTAGTGGACACCTTTGTAGTGTAGTCAGATACCATGAATAAATCTTTATGTTCAACGCAACTAATATTACAATCTTTCAACGAGGTTCCATCGAATTGCCACCATGTCTTAAAATCCTCGAAATCTGGTTTATCCGAAATATCCAGTTCTTTTTCTATTTCGAGATCGTTATTACTCAAGAAAAATAGTTCCTCGTCACTCAACCACTCTAAATTAGTTACATTATGCCCCACTTTCAACGATTTTCGCTAAAAAACAATAATAGCCTTTGATTTATATAAAAAACTGGAACCAATTATAGCGTTATAGGGCATATCACTATGATTTGGTAATACCATAAATTCCGTTTGTATTCCTAATATATTCATACGAAGTACTCCAAGGGTAGGAATCAGTACTCCATCTATACCTCTGAGATATGTTTCTCGTTCAGTATCTATCTCTGATATACACGGAACTGCGCCAATTTCGATTACGTTGGCTTCGGATCCGGTATCTAATAAGAAAAACGTGTCATATCCCTTCAAAAATAGGAACCTATTGCCCTTCCGATAAAAACTTGCGTTCAAAATTTTCGTACTCGACTGAATCCCGTTTTGATTACAGTTTATTGGGATCTCATATTTGTCAACCGCCATAATTTTCCTTCCAAAGTCTGTGGTCACTTCTTTACGATGTAGAAAATCTATACCTAATATTCCGTCGTAAGGAAGTTTAAATGATTCCTCGACTACATGGAAGATCAATCTATCTGAAAAACCCTTAATTTCAGCAGTGCCTAAGGATTCTATGACATTGCTTGTAATTCCTTTTAACCTTACAGTCTCGTTGGAGTTTATCGTAGCTTCTTCAGGAAGCTTTCTCAGTTTTAGAATGTTCCCATGCGAGCCTGAGTCGATGAGAAAAGAAATTCTATTTTGTTTAAACCTTAAATTTACGCTCGGTAACTTTTCAGTGTTTATAACGGTAATAATTCGCAATCCTCCTCTTTCATCATCATTACAATGGCAGAGCGCGTGTTGCTTGGCGGTGCTTCTTGCAGCGCCCTTGACGTGGAGGCACCGTAGGCGTTTCCCGCCCTCTGTTGCTCATTGTAAATACGCTTCCTGCATTCATTTATATGATGCCCTCTGTTCTTGCAATATGCGCAGCTATTCATTTGAGGGCAGGCTGCCGCTATATTTCCTGATTTACGGCATTTATTACAAAGTCCAATCGACTGTACCCCGGCGGAGGGACGTGGAGCTCCGGCTGAGTAGCTTAGCGGATAGTTAACCGCCCGGTGTCCAAGTTCATTACATCGAAAGCATTTTTCACTTTGTTTGCATGATCTGGCTGTATGGCCTAAAGCGTTGCGCAGCTGACATTTCACCTGATTAGGACTATCTTTAGCGGTATATCCAGGTACCTCACAAAGTTGACAAATCCCCGTGAAACATATGGAATTTGGTCGGTGATTAAACCTATCTCAATTTTGCCCAATTTCATCATTCAATCGACACCTTTCGATCCCTTTTTGGATGATGTCTTGATCCGCTTGACACACAAAAGATCGTTTACGATCCTCTTTATCTTTTTCTTTGCGCTCGGATTTCACAGTAATTTTCCTTAAAACCATACGCGAATGTATTTGCCGCTCAGCTTTTATAGCGTTTTTAACGATATTACGGATATCCTCAGCGTCTTCTAAATCTCTAACTATCTCGGCTTTCAATCCGTTGCGAAAGCATTCTATTACCGTTTTTTCAGCCATTGTTCGCTCCTCTTCTGTGACCTCTCTCAAATACGCTTTCTTTGTTTACAGAAGTCGACGAACAAGATGCTTTACACTATTCGCAAACTTAATCACGTTTTCCTCATCTCTTTGAAATTCGCTACCTAATTCGCCTATTAGTTGGTGAACAGTCTGGGGAGGTGCATATATCATTTTAATAGCATCCTTTAACTGTTCTAGCGTATCAAACGATTCTCCACGGATGGCTTCCCTGGCCTCACCCGTTATCCGCGAACGTAACATTTTTACAAAATTAGGTTCGCTCGCCTGATCTATCATCTCTAGGGGCCTCATCGCAGCCCTCAAGAAAAGCGCTAATAGTTCCTTTTCTTCCGTTAAAGGAAGGAACAACCTTTAAGGCGTCCCTTAAAGGCACCGGTTGCAGCGGCATGTTTGCGATTATGGTGTCCTTAATGAGTTGGTTCGCAACAGGGTCTGCAGGTCTGCGTCTAATTTCGGAATCCTCGCTATTATCACTCTCCAACGCGTCTGAGAGTTCGAGGGCGTGATCTCTATGATCGTCACTATGGACCTCAAAGGATATTTCCCTGGTAAACTTATTCGAATCTCGGTTGGCGTCTCCGGAGTCGTTATTTTCCTGTCCTGCGGCTAGATCGTTACTTGATAAGTTGCAGGATTCCCAGGAGATAGCTGCTTCTCCCCTTGGTATTTTAGGTCGCGGCGCGAAGGGGTCGGAGGATTCTAACTTATGTTTGAGTTCCTCGTTTTTGCCCGCCAATTGTCTCGTGATCTTACGATCCGACATATGTGGATATTACCGTTGAAGCTTCTCGCTTTCTTTATAAGTATGAACAATATTGGTTCGTTAATTATTAACTATTATTTAATTCGCAACACTAAATCGATTATGTTAATATATTACCCGAGGGAAACGCGAGAGAATACGAAAAGAAAACGGTCAAATCACTCGTCCAGCTTTAGCTTGCTTAACGCTTGCTCTAAGTTTTCAATAGCCTTCATTTCGACCCGTTCTCCTAAGTTTACTTGAACTAGCGTTTTTATATTAGTCTTTAATATACACGTTAATATACTCTTTAACTCTCTATTCTCGTTCTTCAAAATCTCTATATCGCGTTCAGCTTTTAATAGCTTATCGTACAAATAATTAGTATTGCTATGTGTTTCGGCACATGCGTCTTGCAATTCCTCTATAAATACTCTATTCTCTACAGTGAATGAGGAAGTTTTAAAAATTTTCTTACAGCAAACGTTTAACTTCGCTATTGTCTCAATTACCTTGCTTTCCGTTTCGTCTAGAATAAATAGGTTAACATGTGGCAATCCCATCGAATAATTATCGCAATGATTATTATATATATCGATAATTATATATATATATAGATAATTTTATAGCATAAGATTTATTTACCCATACAAAAATATATGAGGGCAAAAATTTTCGTTCTGCGAGTACGCGTCTCTATTATTACACAAAATGCCTCCGAATTACCCAGTATGTAATATTGACCTACTATAAGTACGCGACCAAGCTACACCGCGTAGGATTTCCTACACCATCCCTCCGGATTACCCAATATGTAATATCAATTTACTACAAATACGCGACTTAGCTACACCGCGTAGGATTTCCTACATCATCCCTCCGGGGCCTCCAAAATTTTTATGTGACGTCCCGCACTATATATACATACTCATATATATTGACGAGTGCCCAACCGGTTCTATGCGCGACGATTTGCTTCCGCGAAAGACCGGTCAGTAATTTGCCCCTTTTTGTGGCCTAGTCTCTCGACTACTAGACAGGGATGTGGGGCCGGTGAGCCGAGGTGTACGCGTTTTAGATGGATATCGAACCTAGGCAGTCTTGGCTGATCTGTAAATCGCGAGTTACAACCTAATTCGTAACTTGACTTCGTCTATATGCTCCCGTATTAAGATTCTTTTCCCCAGTCTTATCTACTACGACGAAAGGAGTGGCTTCCGTGTACAGGACTGCTAGCGCCCCACCCGTTTAGCCTACTCAGAGAAGATACAGGTAACAGATATATGTATGTATATATATATATATATATATATATATATATATATATATATATATATATATATATACATAGCGCGATTAGGTTTAGTGGAGATTACGGACAAATAATGTTAATAAGGATAAACGATAAATATTCTTGATTACTTACTATTTATTTACTTTTCTGAAGAACTACTTATACAACCGTATAATATATAAAAATAAACTAGATATAAGTCGCGTATACAAAGTTAACACGTACAAGATGAAGTTCGACAAAAACGCGAAAATTTCAAAGTCTGAAAAATAGAAAATGTTTCAAAAGTTAAAATCCGCAAGAAAAAAAATCTAGGTCAGAATAATTCTGAGTCCGACAATGTCAAAAAATTTTAATGTCCGAAAATAACCCAAAAAATTCGAAGTCCGAAAATGCCGAAAAAATTCAAAGTCCGGTTACTCTCAGCGATAAGAAAAAGGCGCTTCTACCAAGCCATGAAAATTAGTTCAACATACGTGTGTATATGTATATACTTATACATATATATATATATATATATATATATATATATATATATATATATATATTGTTCATGACGTCGCAGGACGCGACACCCATGGCCTTAAATGGTTGGTTGTGGAGTAAAGAGAACACAAGCAACCATAACGCTGTGTTGTGTAGTCCGAGGTATTCGATACAAATGGTTGCGTCAGAACACGATCGGAATGGATTATTACTGCTGATAATTGCTTTCTTCTATGGTTTCAATTGTATCAACCGACATCCATCAACAATTCCAATTTTTCTGAAATTTTTGAATATACCGAAATTAGTTATAATCCACTGTTACGATATATGAAATAAAAGTTTATTAATTACAATGAATTGTATCAAAAGCCATAATGGACATACTGAGAGAAAATTAAGTCACAAATTATAATATTGTATGTTCTATGCAGATACAAAATATATAAAACCGTTCGAAATCTAGGCTACAGGTTATTTTCTTGTTGTTAATATGCGCGAATATGATGAACAACTTCAACAACCAATGTTAGCAAGATAGATACGACAGTGGACTTGAACACCACTGAAAATGTTATTCTGTTCAAATCCAGAATGACAATGTTTTTTTATGTCAAGTCCATAGAGGACACATAATAATCAAAAACGCCGTTTTTTTACCATCAACCGACACCCAATTTTTCTGGAATTCTTGAATATACCGAAATTAGTTATAATCCACTGTTACGATCTATGAAATAATATTTTATTAATTACAATGAATTGCATCAAAATCCATAATGGACATACTGAGAGAAAATTTAGTCACAAATTATAATATTGTATGTTAGATGCAGTTGCAAAATATATAAAACCATTCGAAATCAAGGCTAAACTTTATTTTCGTGTTGTTAATAGGCGCGAATATGATTAACGTCTTCAACAACCAATGTAGGTAAGAAAGATACGACATTGGACTTGAACTCCACTGAACATGTTATTCTGTTCAATTCCAGAATGACAATGTTTTTTTATGTCAAGTCCATAGAGGGCTCATGATAATCAATAACGCCGTTTTTTTTACGATCAACCGACATACAATTTTTCTGGAATTCTTGAATATACCGCAAATAGTTATAATCCACTGTTACCATCTATGAAATAACATTTTATTAATTACAATGAATTGCATCAAAATCCATAATGGACATACTGAGAGAAAATTTAGTCACAAATTATAATATTGTATGTTCTATGCAGTTACAAGATAGATAAAACCATTCGAAATCAAGGCTAAACTTTATTTTCGTGTTGTTAATAGGCGCGAATATGATTAACGTCTTCAACAACCAATGTAGGTAAGAAAGATACGACATTGGACTTGAACTCCACTGAAAATGTTATTCTGTTCAAATCCAGAATTACAATTTTTTTACTTGAAGAGCATAGAAGGCTGATAATAATCAAAAACGCCGAATTTTTACCATCTAACGAAACCCTATATTTCTGGAGTTTATGAATGTATCGAAAGTAGTTAAAATCCGCTGTCACGGACTATAAATAAAAATTTTGTTAATTGCAATGCTCAAGCCCGTCGATTAGGTGCGGATTCAAGCGCGAACACTCGTCGGGTACGGTCATACATTGTGCTTCATTAACGTTCAATATAAATTCATTCTTATAACTTCTATTTCGGATTCTGAATCATGATTTTCATAATTATCAGGGTTGAATAATAAATACATTTGAAATACTTTAATTAATAGCGCGAAAGCGCCCAATAAAACAATAGTGCAACCGTGCCCATTATACGCATCAAACAATAAATACTATTATTTTTATTGGCTCAAATTGTGTGTTTTTATTTTATAAATCTCATTTTACCCATTTATACGCAATAGTGATACCTCTCCATATTGGAGAGTTTTCAACAATACCAAATTTGGTGCCTCCTGTGAGATTTATTCACGCGAGTGTTGAATTCTAAATTCAATAAAAACGTCTACGATTATCATCTGCAAGTTCAGCAACGAAGTTATCTCCAGGGCGTGTTCCATTTGCCGGTACGATTCTTGTAGCTGAGCTGTCGAAGGAGCTTCGCACTTCATTCAATAATGTTAAGTACTTATTCATACATAATTAAATATATATATATATATATATATATATATATATATATAACTTAAAAGATTTAAGTATTATTTATACAGTTAATTAGGAAGAAATCGATTTGGAATTTTATTTAGTTTTTTAATTAATAAAAATATTGAACATTACATCGAAATTCTTGTTGTTTAAGAAGTGATATTTCAGGTTAATATTGCACAAGTATTTCTTAATTCTATATTCATACGGAATTAGATTTTATGCTTTACTTTATATCCTATAAGTTACTTATGATCATAGTGTCAATTTCATGCTGAAAACTTAGATGTAAATTTCTATACGAGTTAATATTCGCTAAGTTCAAGCGATTAGTTTTCATAATTTCAAATGCATAATTATATATAACAGTAATAATCTATTCTTTGAAGTAATTCTCTTATTTCAAAATCGTATAAATTATCATAATTTATTATTATTCCAAATTAGATATTCATTATATTATTATTATTATTTATTATGGTTATTATATCAGGTATGTGAATAAGTCTTTCCCGTTTTTTTTTCAAATTTTGAGCCCTTATGGTGAAAAAATGGTTACAAATGAATTATTGAAAGTATTGGCCATCGCTAGCTACAACTTTTTCCCATCTTTCTGGCAACATACGAATCCCGTTGCGAAAAAATTCGACCAGTTTGGCCTCTATCCAGTCATCCACCCATTTTTTGGCTTCCTCGTAGGAATGGAAGTGCTGGTCAGCCAGGCCATGCGTCATCGATCTGAAGAGATGGTAATCAGACGGACCAACGTCTGGACTATACGGCGGGTGGGGTAGGACTTCCCATTTGAGCGTTTCTAAGTATTTTCACCGGCGGTGCAACATGTGGGCGAGCATTGTCATGTTGCAAAATAACTTTGTCGTGCCTGTCGGAGTATTGTGGCCGTTTTTCTCGCAGTGCGCGGCTCAAACGCATCAATTGTCGTCGATAGACCTCGCTTGTGATCCTTTCATTTGGTTTCAGAAGCTCATAGTAAACCACACCTAGCTGGTCCCACCATATACAGAGCATGAGCTTGGCGCCATGAATATTTGGCTTGGCCGTCGATGATGATGCATGGCCGGGTAGTCCCTATGATTTTCTTCGCTTCGGATTATCGTAACGTATCCACTTTTCATCGCCAGTCACGATACGATGCAGAAAACCCTTTCTTTTATGTCGCTGAAGCAGCTGTTCACAAGTGAAAAAACGCCGTTCGACGTCTCTCAGCTTCAGTTCGTACGGCACCCAATTTCCTTGCTTTTGGATCATTCCCATGGCTTTCAAACGCTTGGAAATGGTTGTTCGGTCAACTCCCAATGCTTCAGCAAGTTCTTCTTGCGTTTGACAAGAATCTTCATCAAGCAAAGTCGCCAATTCTCGATCTTCAAAGATTTGCGGCCGCCCGGAACGCTCCTTGTCTTCCATGTCGAAATCACCGCTTTTGAAGCGTCGAAACCATCCGCAAACCCTTGAATCATCGACACAACCTTCTCCATAAGCCGCCTGAAGCAATCGATGCGTCTCGGCAGCAGATTTCTTCAAATTGAACCAATAAAGTGAAACTTCCCGCAAATGACGTCGACTCGGCTCAAATTTTGACATTTTCACGATATCAAAAATTTATGATGTGAAAAAATTTTAACTAATGTGTTAGTATGGAATTGTTGACATATGAATAAGCTTTGATTATGACATATGTAGCCATTGAATACTCGCACAGTATTGGTGGCGCCATCTCTTACAAAAAACGGGAAAGACTTATTCACACTCCTAATATAATTTTAAGATTTCTTCTTTTCCATAAAAATATTTAATTGAAGCATAAATTCTTAGAATTACCATTGTTAACTTTAGATTTATACGTATATTTTATCACAATTTTTCTTTATGAGAATATAATTTATGTTAAAAACAAAAAATACATAGGAAAATCTTGGTCACCTATCCAAGGCAATAAAAATGTACGATTTGTTCAATTTATCCTACGCAATATACAAACGAAAGAGATAAGGTGTAACACGATCCCTTGGCCCCGCGCGCATTTCTGACAACATTCTTTAATAATATACAAAGCTTACACTTTAAACAATTAATATAATATTTTTAATATTTATTATAATTATTAATAGATTAATTTAAAAATGAGTCGCATAAATATATATCGCGCAAAAGCGTTCGACAATTAAATCGCAGATAACGAAGTTAAAAAAAATTGTTGAAGATCGGGAATTATATACATGGAACGTGAAAATGCGTTTAAAACATGTCACGGATTTATTTTATGCTTATTTAGAACTAAACGATGCATGCTTGATGCAACACACAAGCATATTAAAGAATTGGACGATCTTCAAGATCGTTTTTATGTGCTCACGAGTCAAATGGAGACGATAGAACAAACACCTATATCGGCGAGCGGCGAAAACACAACTCCCATAATAATTGAACAACATTACGCCGTTTAAATTACCGGTAGCAGAACTTCCGAAATTTGACGGCAAAATAGAAACTTGGCTGGCTTACGTTTATTGAAGTGATCAATAAATGTCCAGATCTTTCGAATCTACACAAATTCGTTTATCTAAAAAATACATTATAGGACGAAACGCTAAAGAAAATTTCGGTTTATGATGTCAGTGCCGAAAATTATGAAAATGCGTGGAAACTTGTCTTAGACTCCTATGATAAAAAACGAATTTTAATAGCAAAACATTTAGACGCTATTATTGAAACTCCCATTCAGACCAAGGCCTGCCATAAAGCTTTAACAAAACTAATCGACGATATACGGCAACATCTTAACATGCTGGATTCATTAGATGTACATCCAGATGAACACGTAATAATACGCATTATTGAGCGCGCATTACCCGCGAAGATGCGCAGTACATGGGAACAGCATTTATTGCTTGGTATTTCTCTGAAACTTGAGGACATATATAAATTTATTTCTGAAGCCGCATTCAGACTTTGTACCCTTGAACATGATCCTTCTCATTTAAAACACGATTTGAAAACAGATAATAAAAGACGCTATAAAGGCGAGTTACCGGGTTCCAAGGTTAGAAAAAATGAATTCGGCGATCCTGTATTAACTACGCAATTATCCGGTAAATGCTCTGTTTGTCAAGGGGAACAAAATTGTTTAAATCGATGTCCAGAATCTTCTAAAATGCCCGTAACAAAAAGGTGTGAGATGATTACAAAATTTAATATTTGCCGTAATTGCTTACGAAAGCATAATCGTGTTTGTAGTTTTACGACGTGTTGTAGAATTTTTAATAAATTTCATAACTCTTTATTACACGAAGAGATTTCAGCATAACAAAAGAAAAGTCATAAAAATCCTTTAAATAATTTAAATAAACCGTCGACTTCACAATTGAATTTAGAAAACAAATGACTAGCACTGTTTACTCTTGATACCGGCCGACCAATTCCGTCAAAGTCTCAACTTATGATGAGCGCTGCTATTCGAGTGAAGGATAAGCACGGGCGATTCATACAATGCCGCGCGTTATTTGATACGTGCGCTACAACGTACTTCGTTAACGACAATTTAGCGAATAGATTGGGTTTACCGATTCACCCATGCTCTCTTTCTGAATAAACGATTAATGGCTTAAACACAACAACGAAAGGCATAATGGAATTTTTATTTTACTTTATACATAGTCAATTGAATAAAAAATTATTGTTTTTAATAATTGGACAAATAGCAGAAACAATACCAAGTGAAGTTTTTCCGCGTGCATTAGTTTAATTGCCTGCTAATCTGAAATTGGCCAACCCACTGATCGGATCCGGAACCACACTTTCGTTGTTGTCAATCGGGTAAATTAATCTGTCTTAAAATAATTGTGATTTGTTTATGCAAAAAACACGGGTAGATTGGGTAGTTGTAGGCGGAGTAGTGGCAGGAGTCAAGGGTACGGCAGCATTTTGTAAAATTATCGAATTGAAAGAGCAAATAGAACATTTCTGAAAATTAGAAGATACTACTGGAAAAAAATCTATAATTAATGAATTTACAGAATGCGAAACATATTACATAGAAAATACAATTCGAAATAATAATGGCAAATATATTTGAGATTATCTTTCCGCACTATTGATAGGGATTTCGGTGATTCACGTGTGGTAGCGTTACGTCGTTTTTATAGTCTAAAAACTCGATGAAAATTTTACTTTTAAAGTAGAATACGAATGTGTAATGCAAGAATACATTGAACTGGACCATATTATTTTATTTCGACTCGTTTATTTCGACTCGTCCGCAAAAGCGAATAAAGCAATTTCATTAAATGACACTTTAATAACCGGTCCCACAATTCAAGATAAGTTATTAGAGCATATCCTTAGGTTTCGTACGCATAAAGACGTTCTCGTCGCCCACATCGAGAAGGTGTACAGACAGATTTGGATACATCCCGATGATCGGCGATATCAAAGAATCTTTCGGTATCATTATCATAAATTATGCGTGTTTGAATTAAATACAGTGACTTTCGGCATGTCATCAGCTTCGTTTCTTGCAATACAAACAATTCAACGACTAGCAGATGATGAAAGAGCAAGCTTTCCGATTGGCGCGGAAATTTTGAACGCGACTTATACGTGGATGATATGCTGACTGGAGCTCAAACTCTAGAAAATTGAATAGTAATACGCACTCAAGTAATTGATTTATTAAAACGCAGTGTATTTAATAGTAGGCAATGGGCCACTAACCATTCGTAAGCCCTTGAAAACTTAAATCAACGATTAATATATATAGAATTTTTAAAGGATGAAAATTCTGTAAGAAAAGTACTAGGTATCTCATGGAACTCTCATCGCGACGAATTTCTATATACTATCAAAAAAATCGACATTCTAAATATTATAACAAAGCGGCATATATTATCGGAAATAGCGAAAATATTTGATCCGTTGGGTATGGTCGGACCAGTTTTACTATATGCGAAAATCATTATGCAAGAATGCTGGAAGGTCAAGTTAATTAGAATGAATTAGTTCCAAGTGCCTTACATACACAATCGATCGAATTTACAGAACAATTAACACTCTTAGATCAACTTTCAATAACTCAATATTTGTTGAGCGAAAACCCGTAGTATATAGAAATTCATGAATTTTTTGACGCCAGTAATGTTGGTTATGGGGCCTGCTTATATATAAGATCTATTGACAATACAGAAAAAATCATGGTACGCTTGTTTTGCGCAAAGGCGTACGGCGCACCTTTGAAGGAAATAAACAATGCACAGTCGAAAGATATCACAATTTCGAGGCTCGAATTATGCGGAGCTGCAACACTAGCTCGGTTGTATCGCGAAGCTAAAGAAACTTTGAATTTTCAAAGTAACAAAGTAACATGTTCGTAACATTGTGCGACGTTGTGTACAATGTACAAGATTTAAAGCTAATCCGATCAATTATACAATGTCTATATTACCTAAAAGAAGATTAGAAAATACAACTTCATTTCATCACACAGGCGTGGATTTTTTCGGCCCCATGTTCGTGAAAGAAAAAAAGCATAGAAATTGAGGCCGAATAAAGGTTTATGGTTGCGTATTCATATGTATGGCGATCAAGGCGGTACACATAGAAAACGTAAGTGAGTTAACTACCGAAGCTTTTTTAGCAGCATTTAGGCGATTCATCGGATGCAGAGCAATTCCACTACATATACATTCTGATAATGGGTTAAATTTTATGGGGGCGAAAAATGAATTACGGGAGTTATACGCGTTAATCCAGTCTTTCCAATTTCAAACTCAAGTAAACAATTTTGCTGTAAGTAAAGGGATTTCACGACATTTCCATCCACCTCTCTCCGCTCACTTTGGTGGAATATGGGAGGTGGCTTTGAAATCCTTTAAACATCATTTCCGCAGGGTCATTGGTGATCGTTTGTTTACCTTCGAAGAGGTAAATACATTTGCTATCGAAATAGAATTAATTTTAAATTCAAGACCACTATGTTCTTTATCCACGGATCCCAATGATCATTTAGCACTAACTCTATCCCATTTTTTAGTAGGCCGTCTTCTCAATATGCAGCCAGAAAATACTTCTTTGACTATTCCAGAAAATCGACTAAATTCTAGAAATTAATCACTAGAGCACGTCAAAATTTTTGGAGACGTTGGCAACTTGAATACTTATCAGAGTTGCAAAAAAGACACAAATGAACAAAAAACTATTCAAATCTCAAAGCCGACACAGTTATCACTATAATAGATAAAGGTCAACCTTGTGCTCAATGGCTGCTTGGGCGAAGCGTAGAGGTACACCCTGGAGATGACTGCGTTGTATGCGCAGCCACAGTAAAAACAACACAAAGAATTTTCCAACGAAATACTAGATTACTTTACCCGTTATTAAATACGATACCAGAAAAAAAAAAAAATGTAATTGTAATATTGTAAAAATTCTATTTGCTATGTTCAATTATCTTTTCTCACCTCAATGTATCACATTTTTTATTGTATCTAACCGTTTATTATTATATTATTCACATTTATATATTATTTATAATTGTATAAGAAAAAATAGTTTTGTTAAATAGTTGCTCATGATACTCTCAAAGGCGGGAGTCTGTTTCGTGAACGAAAGATTGTATTTTTTAGTTCTTGGTATTCGGGTCTTATCTGTTTATGTTATAGCCATCGATATCGAATGGATCGTCCGAGCGTTACAAAGGAAAGCACTTGCGATGATCAAGCCCGCCGATTATGTGCGGAGTCAAGCGCAAACACTCGTCGAGTACTGTCATATTTTGTGCTTCACACATGTTCAATATAAATTCATTCTTATAACTTGTTAGATCGCTTTCTAAATCATTATATTTCATAATTATCGGGGATCAATAATTAATACATTTGAAATACTTTAATTAATAGCGCGTCATAAGCAGTGCAAAGCGCCAAATACCGAGCGCGAAGGCATTCATTACATAGCGTGAGAACGCCCATATATAGCGCGGAAGCGCTCTATAAAACAATATTGCAACAAGACCCATTACGCGCATCAAACAATATACAAATACCAACATTTGTTAGACGTTTCGTGTGGTTATTATGCCCTTTAATTTGCTTTTCCCCAAGAGCCAATAAATACTATTATTTATATTGGCTCAAACTGTGTGTTTTTATTTTATAAATCACATTTTACCCATTTATACGCAATAGTGAAACTTCTCTATGTTCGACAGTTTTCAACAATATAATGTTAGCATGATAGATACGACAGTGGACATGAAATGCACTGAAAATTTTATTTTGTTCAATTCCAGAATTACCATTTTTTTTCCTCGAAATCAATTGGGCTCATAATAATCAGAAACGCCGATTTTTTTACCATCAATCGACAATCTATTTTTCTGAAGTTTATGAATATAACAAAAGTAGTTAAAATCCACTGTTACGAACTATAAATAAAAATTTTATTAATTACAATGAATTTGTATCAAGAGGCATAATGGACAAACCGAGAGAAGATTTGGTCACAAATTATAATATTGTATGTTATGTTCAGTTACAAATTGTGAAAATCCATTCGCAATCGAGGTTACAGTTTATTTTCGTTTTTGTTAATAGGCGTGAATATGAATAGTGTCTTCAACAACCAAAGTTAGCAACATAGATACGACAGACGATTTAAAATCCACTGAAAATTTTATTTTGTTCAATTCCAGAATTACAATTTTTTTTCCTCGAAATTGGGCTCATAATAATCAAAAACACCGATTTTTTACCATCAACCGACAGCCTATTTTTCTGGCGTTTATGAATAGACCGAAAGTGTTAAAATCCACTGTTACGAGCTATAAATAAAGTTTTTATTAATTATAATCAATACGTATCAAGAGGCATAATGGACAAACGGAGAGAAGATTTGGTCACAAATTATAATATTGTATGATATACGCAGTTACAAGATAGCTCAAACCATTAGAAATCAAGGTTACAGTTTATTTTTGTATTTGTTAATAGGAGTGAATATGAGTAATGTATTCAACAACCAATGTTAGCAAGATAGATACGACAGTGGACTTGAAATCTACTGAAAATTTTATTTTGTTTCATTCCAGAATTACAATTTTTTTTCTTGATTTCGACGGACGGCTCGTAATAATAAACAACGCATATTTTTTACCATCAACCGACACTTTTTTATTCTGGAGTGTACGAGCCATGCGAACATGTTTCGCGCATCTACCAACAGAGCAGAACTGTGATGGCCCAAGCTGTCTAAGTGACCGCTATTCTTTCTCTCTCTCTCTTTCTACTGCCCGCGCCCTCTCTGTCTTCCTCGCTCTCACTCTAGCTCTCTCTCTCTCTCTCTCTCTCTCTCTCTCTCTCTCTCTCTCTCTCTCTCTACTGGCCGTCCGCTTTCTGTATCTCCGACGCTCTTGCTCTTATTCATGCTCTTTTTCTGTCTGTCTCGCGCGATTTCCTCGTCTAAATAAGGAAAGGTCTCATAAAGTCTTTACTAGGGCCATTAATGAACTTTCTGAATGGGGCCTTTTAAGTACAGTATTCAGTGTCCGAATGGACGCGCCGCTGTTGTACACGTGCGACGGTTGACCATCTCGAGAGGCCATAGGTCCATTTTCCAATGCCTTTATAGAGTAGAGAAGCTTACCTGACGTCGAGCCGCGCCTCTAGAAATGATGGACTCCTTTTTCGATATCTTCTTTCGTGTTGCATGGTTTACAGGACTTTTGCTAAGCGAAGGAAGACCGCTTTGTTTTCGGCCGTTGTGGCGATTTGAAGCTATCGTTCGAGCTCAAGAATTCATTGTTAGTTTGATTCACGCTCTTGAGTTTTAATATTAATTAAAAGTCGGGGCTGCAACGCAGAGTAGGAGGTATTTGCGGAGCATCTCTTCCCCTAATGGACCACACCAGCTACGCCAGTAATTGGACTCGCTGACGCTCGATTCGTGCGCATCGGAGTACTCCGTGAGTTTAAATTAAGCGATTCTTAGCTGCTCTATTCTTTATAATGAAATAATATTTTAACGCATTTATTGTTTAGTCATAAAACTGTAAGCGTTAACTATTACCTGTTTTGTTTATTATTACCTGCGTTTGTATACATATAGCGATCGGGTGATCTCGTAATTAAAACTCTTTATCTTAATAAATAACTCTATTTGCTTAATATTAATCTCGGCTTTTTCCTCGACTCACTGAGTGGAGGTTTTTTATGCCATTATTTTTCTTTTAATAAATTAATTTTACAATATATCAAATTCATCTTGTGATTTTCATTTACCGCCGAACACACATTCCTTGCACGTAAGTACGAACTTAATATCATTAATAAATACTGAATACATGGAGTTTCTGAATATACGAAATGTAGTTCAAGTTGTCTGTTACTAACTATAAAAAAAATCAGGTTAATTACCATGAATATGTATCAAGAACCATAATCGAGAAAAGCGAGACTATTCAGTTACAAATTATAATATAGTATGTTATATGCAGTTAGCAGATAGACAAAAGCATTCGAAATCAAGGCTGCTCGTTATTTTCATGTTTGTGAATAGGTGTGAATATGAGTAACGTCTTCAACAATCAATGTTAGCGAGATAAATACGACAGTGGACCTGAAATCCACTGAAAATTTTATTTTGTTCAATTCAAAAACGCCGGTTTTTTACGATCAGACAACACCCTATTATTCTGGAGTATAGAAATATAACAATAGAAGTTAAAGTTGACTGTTACGAACTATAAACAAAAATAATAATTACAATGAATACGTATTAATCGCAATAATGGACAAATAGAGAGACTATTTAGTCACAATTTATAATACTGTATGTTCTGTGCAGTTAGAAGATAGCTAAAAGTATTCGCGATACGTTACTGTTTATAATCATGTTTGTGAATAGGTGTGAATATTAGTAATGTCTTCAACAAGCAATATTAGCAAGGTAGATAGGACAGTGGACTTGAAATCCACTTAAAATTTTATTGGATCAATTCCAGAATTACAATTTTTTTTCTTGAATTCGATAGACGGCTTATAAGAATAAAATACGCCGATTTTTTGTCATCAACTGACACACTATTTTTCTGGAGTTTATATATATACGGATCGGAATCGGAGGCGGACAATCGGGACTCGGCATTGGCTGTTTTCAGGTCCGTGGGTTGCCTGTCTAGGGCTTCAGGGTCTTCTGAGGTGTTCTCGGTGTCATCAGTGCCCTGATTGGCCGAGCGAACGATTTGGTAGACGTCTCTCCCGACGACTCTTCGTACGGTGAAAGGCCCAACCCACGAGGGGCAAGGATAGCATGAAACTTTTGCGCGGCATTCCAGATCGCGATGTTTTTGGTAAATACGGCCTATTCCACCTGGACGAATGTGGAGGGTGCTACGGTGGCCTTATCAGGAGGGTGCTGTCACTGGCAGGCGTCGTCGTTTGTGCGTTGAAGGGGCATAGGGGAGGTACCATTCTCCCAGTCGGGGTATCGTACGCTCCAATAGCATATAACTGGGCGTTTGCCCTGTGTTCGTCTTTTGGCGCCTCCTGGTAGCGAACAGTATAGCGGGTAGATGTCGCCTCCGATTTCGCCTCTCCGTGGGCTTGAGGGTGATAGGCGGGGGTCGTGTAGGATAGTACTCCCCGTTCGGTGCACCGCTGTCTTCATGCCGATCCCCTAAATTAAGGGCCATTATCGGTGACCAGCACTTGTGGATAGCCCCATCGCATAAAAACTTCAGGCGCCCGGTAATAGTGGAGAGCTCAGCGTTCGGTATCGCAAAGGCCTCCGTCCAACGAGACATCACAGACATCACACGAGAGACTAGTCTTCGATACGGCGGCGGGGTGGTGGGCACTGTGTGCTGTCGTATTCACCTCGGCATCTGGTTCTGCTGACAGCTGGAGTTGTAGCAGTTGCTACTACTGCTGTTGCTGTTGTTGGTACAGTGCTCCTTGCTGCTGTTGCACGATTTGCTGCATCTGCAGCTCCGGCCACGATAACGGCTACTGTTGTTGCGCCATGTCCTGTTCTTTCTCCTGGCCCGTTGGGGGTTGCTGGTCGCGATATGATGTTATCTGTTACGAATGCTGTTGTTTCTGTATTTGGGCACCACTGGCGTTTTCTTGACCACCGGACATCATTTGGGCTCCCGAGCGTTTCACCTGTTGATGAGTTCGTTTTATAGGCAGCGAGCTCATGCCCCGGATAGATCAGTTCGGCGGGGTAATCGGTCTCCTCTGAGCCCGTCCGGTTTTTAAACTTAGGCCCTACGTTGGGCGCCAGATTGACGTCGATCACCGGAGTGGCCATGATCGATCTAATAGCAGTGGGGTAGGAGTAAGAAAGAAAAAGTAGTTCCGTGAATTGACTTTTCTTTTATCCTTCTTTATTTGCCTCGCGGGTGGACGTACATGTCACCTATCCTGTCTTATAATATTTGATGGAGGAAGACAGAGAGAGCGAGAGAGGAAAAATGATAGGGAGTAAAAGATGGAAGGGCGGGGGGCGAACAAATTGATAAATAATTCTAATGTATTAAAAACAAATAGTGTGCGAATACCCGCTGATCCTAATAGTATGTCTACTATTTTTGAAAAAAGGGGGGAGTAAGATAAGCAACTTTCCATACAAAGAGGCGATCGGAAATTTCATATTTCTTACCAATGTAACGCGTGCAGGCATCGCTTTTGCAGTAGGAGTGCTTAGTCAGTTTTGCGAAAATCCTAAGAAAATTCAGGTAAATTTTTAAATAGAATTTTGAAATATCTAAAGAGAACTCTAGCTTTTAGTTTAATTTCTAAGAAAAATAATGATGGTACAAAAATGGTTGCGTTTAGTGATGACGATTTCGCAAATAATTATATTACACGGAAATCTGTATACGAATTTATTGTAAAAATAAGTATTAGTGTAATATCATGGGGATCGAGAAAATAGAACACAATTCATGTTTCGGCTACTGAGTAGGAGTTCATAGCAGTGTCTATTGCAATTCAAATAATTAAAAATTCAAGATATTATTCTAGAACTAAGCACATAGACATTAAATACAAATTTGTAAGACAATATGAAAATAATGGTATGTTTATAACCGAATATGTAAACACATCTAATCAGCAAGTAGATATCCTAACCAAGACATTGCCTGTAAAATCGTTCGAACATTTAAGAAGTCTAATAAATGTAAATGTAAATTGAAAAGAAAATTTATATATGTTCTTTTCGTATTTATGATTTTCAGTGGGAGTGTCGAGCATATAAAATCCCAAATACGAGTGTACTCCGCATCTAAGGTTTTGCCCTATATTGTACCTACTGGCTCTGAGTATGACTTATAGACAGCGTCACTTGTTCGTGTTCACTGCTATAAACCAATTGCACCTAACAACATTAGTTTTATCAGATCCAGTATCCATCGCGATACGTTTCCTTTTCCCGCCATACCCGGGTCATTTACAGATATTTTTTATTCGGAAAAAAGCGAAAACGTTACAAGACTATTGAACGAACCGTGATTTCAACAATAATGCATCAGCAACGCAGCTACTTTTTAATTTATAACTATTTGATTGTTATTGATAGAATATACTGATGAATATACTGATTTTCATCGTTAAAACATGAAACATGAAGGTTTTGGAATCTCGTAATTACCTTTTATATAAATATCAATTTTATTAAAACTAACCAGATCGCAATTTTACACGAATTTCATTACATCAAAAATACGGTAAATACTTCCAGAAATATACTGTGCTTATTACAAAGATAGAAATATAGTATTCTTTTTGTTCAATTCTCTAATAATTTTTACATGAACGAACATACGAACAACGAACAACAAATAATATTTTTCGAAATAGACTCGGGAAATAAAAGCTCTTGGAATTTGCTGGTACAGCGCTGTTGTATAACTTTAAGATTTTTATTTATTTTCGGCTTCATTAATTCTATTCGTTATGGAGGATGAGAAATAATGATTGCTTATTGAAAAGAAACAAATAGACTTTTATTCACAAGAGGCAGGTGTAGTTACATTGTATTATGTCATTCAGTTGCTTCATACAATAATAGTTTATCTCTTACAAACTTATTATAATCATCGACCGTCTTGACTACGCATATTAAATAGAGTGCAAACTCTGTTATTATTTTTATTTTTTACTATTTTCTTCCTATGTGTTGCTTTTTCTATTTTTTTTAATATAGACGTTTCTCTCTTATTCTCAAATATTCCTGTACTACATGGCATGTCAAAACGTCAACACGCAAATATTGTATTTTTCTCTTTTTATTCAGCAAATCTTTTAAGAATTTCTCATTCGAATCGAGAATCTGTTAATAATTTTTTTTATCAACGAGCGCAAATTTATTTTAATAACATTTGCAGTACCTGCAAGTTTTATTACCAAACCACTCACTTATCATTAATCGTTGACAATAACGATTTCTAATAAATTTTAATAAAGATTGAAAGTTCACCTACATCCTCGATACTTTTTACGTTTATTTAGCTTTTATCGTATGGACATGGTTCTTCTTCTCTTCTTTTAAGTAATTATTGAGTCGACGATTATATATATATATATATATATATATATATATATATATATATATATATATATATATATATATAATATATGTAATAATTATTAACTAAATTGATAATCCAGCAACGGAGATAAATGAAAAAAGCAATTGTGAGATCGTTCAACTTGTGGTAAATGCACATGTTATATAAAGATGAAAAGCAACAGTGCGGCGTGAGACATTTCAGATAAATGGGTAATGGTTTAATCGCAAGTATTTAACAGTTAATTTTTATATTTTTCTGCTTTGTTATTTCGCATAATTTTCTTACATGAGCGATGATAATAGATATTTTTATTTGGTAAATGTAATAGAGAACAATCACTATAAAATAATTGTTTCTAATAAAATAAGAAAAATTACCTAATAAGTTTTTTAATGTTTGTATTTATGTTTTGATTAAATTTTTACAAACGGAAAATTGATGATTCAAGTGACTTAAATCAATGGTACACGGTTAAAATTTCAGGAGATACTGTAAAGGTGATATAATAATTAAAAGATTAAATATGATATTATATGAAAAAAAAAGATTAATAGATTATTGATTCTCTTTAACATATTTCTTGGTAAAACATATTTGTTAAATTATAATTATAAAAATTAAATTAATTTAAATAATCACAAAATTTTTTAGTAATAAATTTAATGATAATAAATATTGTGAAATTTAACAAATTATTTTCATTTAATTTATATTATAATTATAATTTAATGAATTTATGTGTATAAAGCAATATATTATAAATCTGTTTTTTAAATAATACATTACAATTTATGTGAAAAAGCTTAAAGGTAATGAAAAAAAGTCAATCAAGTAGAAGCTGTAATGTTATTATATATTGGATGATATAATACCTGAAAAGGCGAAATTGTGAATTCTAATTTATATAAATCGTGTTTTATGTGAAAAATTTGCCTCAACCTGTATGTACAAGGCATAATTAGCTTTACTTCTTTGGCATAGTGACATGATTACATTCAATAATCATGTATATTTGTACAAATTACGACCATATTTATTCAAAACAATCGCACCTTATTTTTCAATATTTGTGTCATGAATCATTTCATGAGTCATTTTAGATCAGTGCTAATATATATTTCATAACCGATCAATGTAAAAATTATTCGCAACTGATTTTAATAATCTTTATATATTAACAAGTCAGAAATAGTTAAAATAATTTATATTTGACCAGTGATAGTTCTCTATGATAAAATTGATTATGAAATTATAATCAAATAATCATGTTGTAGCAAATGGAATACGGAACTAAACATGCATTTCGATAAAAAGACTATTCACCTCTTTCTCATTTCGCTCATTGTGTCTTATAAAATTCACGTTCAATTCCACAACCTGCAGTTACGATGCTTTTATAAACTAAAAAAGTCTTACGATATAATATTTTTTTCATTTTGCCGAAATTTCTATAAGTATTATCATGAAACATCGCGCTTTTTATTATTATTTTCTTTGTGCAGAACAACGCTTCTATAATATCCATTGGGTTTTTTTTCTCGTTTAGGATACGTAATACATCTCACATTAAAATACAGTAGGTCGTTTATAAGCTATTGAGTTCTTAGCGTTGCATGGATATCAGCGGCATTCTCGCGGTCCGGTCATTCATGATTTATTTTGGTTTTTATTAGTACTGTTGAACTTACACGCACACACGTACACACGCACACGACGTCAACATTTTCTTCTCTTTCAAGCCATGCTCGTGTTATTAGCGTGTTCAAGTGTTATTATCTTTTATTATATATATGTGTATCTCCTTGCTTATAGCGATCCTTTTTTCTCATATACAATTTATAGATAGGTGCCTGTATCTGCATATGTGTGATTTCCAACGCGTGCTCTGGTCGGATTACGAAGATCAATGTTTTCCATATCTCGCGCTTAGTAATAGTATACATTCTTAGTAAATGAAACGTTCTAATAATTTTGGTTTAATCAAAACTTATATAAACTTGCTCTAATTTTTCTAATTCTTCTACGGAAACGCTGACAGATCGGGGATACGTCGTTATTATTTACAATAAACAAGGGCGATATTATCAATATCATAACTGTCATATAAAGTTTTGTAAAAAGAAGAAAACCAAATCGCTTCTACAATATCTTAAACATTCACACTAAGAGAAAGTTAAAAAGAGTTTGCTTCGCCTTCCCATCGCCTTTTTTTACACTATTGCACTTAGGTGGCAACTTATATTGCACTTTCGTGACTTTTATGAACACCTCTTCTATATTTATATTATTTAGGAAAATAGAAGCTTTTTAAAAACAATATAAATATAAGCTTTTCAATAAAAATCTTTGTTTCATTCCGTCAATTTCCTTTCTAACCGTTTCCATCACCGAGCAATCGGATGAAAAGAAAAACGAGAGCTGTCGTAATAGCGTTTGTAAAAGCCTGTGCCTTAAAACGACGCGTTGACTCTTTCGTAAATTTTTCGAAAAAAATTTCGCGAGTTACTTTATTTTTTTATATGTATGTATATATAAACGAACTCCCAACCGCACGCGAGATTGGAAGAAACTATTTATCTATCTATCTATCTATCATCTATCTATCTATCGATCTATCTATCTATCAATATATATATATATATATATATATATATATATATATATATATATATATATATATACAATATAACGTCGTCTCATAGAGAATTATTGTAGCGTGTGTATCGGTCCAAAAAGCTCGCGCACGTTCACATAAGCAATCACCTCTCATTCATTTAAACATATGAACAATAATGTAATGTGAATACGAGTGTAATACGAAGTTTGAACGACAGTGAATATGGAATTCATACAGTGTTGGAGCGTGATTCAGCCGTGGTGCTACATATAACATAACAGTATACTCGTGATTAGTCCTCCTACAAGAATAAAGAATAATATTGTCTTCTCTGCTGTTTATGCTTCTCATCTTCGTCAGGAATTGCTTAGTTACATATCTATATAGGGCGCGTGTACTTCTGTGCGCGTCAAAGTACGTGAAGTATATAGGTGGGCGGGTGGCTGAATATTTAATTTATATATAGCATTTTAAATATATATGTATTTACATTCAATTCGCTGAAGCTATGTGGATCCTGTAAAACGTCAAATATATATTTATTTACAACATACTATTATAGCAGTCCCCCTTCTGTTTGCTATATATTATACGGAATATATAGACACTACTCTCTTATATACGCGTCAGTTTCCTTTCTATTTTATCGCCATATACGATTACCAACTTTGTCTTCTGGCTTGCTCAGGGAATTGGTTTTCTTCCCATTGCGGCAAACACACCCACATCAATGAGCGAGTGCATGCGCCTTCATCCCTTTTTACGGACTTGCATTGTTATCGCAAACACCACATGCTATATATACGCGGGCGCACGCGTGTGTGTGTATGTGGGGGTGCGTGCGCGTGTGCGTGTGCGTGTGTGCATGTGTCAGTGCCCGTGTACACCATAAAACGAGAGCTTTATATAGAAAAGAAGAAAATGAAAAAATAAATGATATCGACACATAAGTATTAAATTCATCAATAAATTACGTAAGATTTTTGTTTTAGAAATTTTGCAACAATATTGCATACAGTAAATAAAAATAGTTACGATTTTGATGAAAATATTTCATTTGAGTTTATTTATTTTTTACTTTCCAATGAATAAAATAATTATTTATATATTATAAAAATTGAGATTAATAATTTAAATTTTATAAAACTTGTATAAAAGATATACTTAAACAAATACACGAAATACGATACTAAAATTTATTTTTAAATATTGGTGAGGTCAAAGTTTTAACCGTCTTCGGTGGAAACAGTCCTACGTAATTTGTAGCTGAACTCTTATTCATCGATTTTTTAAATCACATGACCATTTCTCTCATATACCACATTTGTTAACTTTTATTTTCATTTTCTTCTTAACCCTATCCTACACTGTGGAATTTAGTCATCCTGGGTCCCGCTTAAGTTTGTTATATTCTTGACTATAAATTCGACGTCCGGCGCAAAGTATATGCGATTTTTCATTATAATTCTAATCATAATTATTATTACATTTTTTCGTAATCTTAGGCGAGTGATTTTTTTTATTTCAATTATTTCCCTTCTATAACTTTCTTTTCATTATTTTTTCATTCAAGACTTGACGTAAATAGCCATAGGAATGCTCGCATACATCGATAAGACAATGTATCGTTACAAATTTATTAAAGAATATTTAAATATTTTATATCCTATCACAGATACCGTAAAGAAAAGTGCGCATGATACATTTTGAAAACGCTATTATAGCTTGAGACTTCAACATATTTATAGTTGTTCCATTCGGAAAGTATAAAAAACAAGAAATAGTGCATAATCATACAATCTTTCCGATAGAGTGAAATTTTTTAAAGCATTGAGCAAAAAACGCAGATTTAACCGTGGCTCAAAATTACGCAGCCATGCGGGATTTTGTCCCTTTATGTAAGTGCTATATTGTTCATAATTAGATCTTGCTTTCACGAATACAGAATATATAATACTTCAATACTACGCTTAATTTTGAGTGTGTTCCTGCGTGACTTTGCATCATAATAGTTTATTAATAACAGTTGCAAATATCGAGTCGAAACTCATATTTCTTTTATATAGTTACGCATCTAATATCTCTGAGTACAATGTGTGTTTGATGTTATACACTTGTAGCCTCTTACATGATTTACTTTTCCGAACACATTTGAACCAAAACTTAAAAGAGATGATCGCCTAACCCATAGGTAAATTTGATTTCAGTTGTCCTCGACTGCTCAAGCTTTCTATATACGTATTTAAAGATTACATAAAGTAAGGAAATGAAAGACAGAGGGAAGGAAAGAGAGAAAAACAGAGAAAGAGAAACAGAAAGATAGAGAGAGATAGATAAATCGAGAGAGAGAGAGAGAGAGAGAGAGAGAGAGAGAGAGAGAGAGAGAGGGTGGAGAGAAAGAGCGAGGCAGCAGAGAAAGAAAATAATTCTTCAAAATTTTATATGTTAATGATCTTTGTTACTTAAATTTTTTCTATTGAGTTCCATAACTTTTATTGACTAAAGTCAACCATTTTATATTGCACTATTATTGTTTTATCGCATTTCCACTAATTTTTTCTTTCTCTACATTTATCCCCCCCCCCTCTCTCTCTCTCTCTCTTTCTTTCTCTATCGTTACATTATTTTTATTCACATGTGGCTTTACTTTAATTGTTCACTTTAATATTATTTCAGATAAGCGTTTGTATTAACATGTTACTTTTTTATATTTTTCTGAAACATTTAGTTTTAAAAATAATTTGCTTCTTTTTATTCTCTCTGTCTCTCTTTAGGCATAAAAATCAATTTTCTATTAGCTATATAAACGTGCGCTTAAATTTCAAACGACATTTTTGGACTGTCTTTCACCTTTTTTTTTATTTATCTGCATACCGTGCCTCTGTTATTTTCCCACTTGGAGAGCTCGTCGTTATTTTCTTCCTTTCTTTTGAATATTTTTTCATGACATGAACATCGTGCACGAGATCTTCGCTCCCTCTCTCCCTATAAACGTTACTCTCGAAGCGTGCGTGGTGTACGATCATAATAATTCAATCGTAATATATGTGTGTGTGTGTGTGTGTGTGTGTGTGTGTGTGTGTGTGTGTGTGTGTGTGTGAATGTATATATATAGTTTCAAATATGTACATAACTTATTATATAGACAGCTGCTCTTTCAATACTCGCGAAGCATACACTTACAGTATTGTTACAGTATGGGCAGGGAGAGGGGGAGGTGCGATGTTGGTCACCCCCTCACTCCCTTGCTTATATATGGAAGTAAATGCGCATAACATATCGCATCCACCCTCCCTCCTGTTTCAGCTCGTGTTCTCCGATGCACCATAACACGAGACACCTGTGTAAACGTCTAATGTCCATCTTTTCTATATTAATTTAACTAAAAAACAAGCAGCCCTTCCTGCTTCTACACTTTCTCGCCCTTCTCTGCCCCTGTGTCTCATCGCTGATTTATTTTTGCCCGTTTTTGTATTTAATAAAGGCTTTTTCGTAGCCTGTGTACTCTCTAATTGTACAACTGCGGGTTAGAGCGGCGCCGTCGGCACGTCCTCTTGCCCGGTCGAAAAAGTCTAGCCCTGTGCTTTCTCTTTTTGTTCATGTTTTTTTTTCTGTCTTATGCTTTCCTGTCTCCTTTAAGCGTTGCCGCTACTGTTCCAGCGGGTTAGCTGGATTCGTCTCGCGTCGAGCGTGGGCGAGAGCAGCGATCTGAGCGAGGCACTCGTCGTCGTCGTCGGCGATCCACCGAAGTACTTGAGCGTAAGGGGTGACTGCAGATGTCTGTGTCTGATGACCTCTCGCTCGGCAGGCACTGGCCAGAGCTCCTGATGCCGATGTGCAGAGTTGCCGCGAGCGTGCGAAAAAAAATTGTCATATATGAGTTGCGTTTGGCGATTCATTTTTATTATTTTTTTTATTTTATTTTGTGTTGCCTTTCGTTTTTATTTCGATCGCGTTAGGTGTTGCTAACGTGACTAATATGTTTATTATGTTTACTATTGAGTTTGTACGTGTTTAAAGGGGAATGGAATAGACGCGATTGCAATATTCTTTTGTAGAAATATGATCGTTTAATTATCTATTTGCTTCTAATATTGCATAAATGCATACTGATCTGTTTCAATTTATTTGATGAAAGAATATATATATTTAAAGGCTTTTTAAATTTTATGTGACATATCTATAAATTTATGTTAAATAATTATATTGTTTTACCATTCTAGTGCCCATAGAAACATTGCAAAAATATATTTAAAAAATATAAAATATATTTAATTGGACTTTAACTTTTGCTAAAATGATAAATTTCAGATATTTAAAATGAAATATTCACTCTTTTAAAAAAGTGCTTCAAAGTATTACCTTAACATTACTTTAGTACCTACTCGGAAATGTAAAAAAAAAAAGATAAATTAACTAATGATAGTTTTCAATTTTATAGTAATATCAATTTTAAAACTAAATAATTGATAAAAATATAAACCTTTGCTCAAAACATGAAATTTCCAAATATTAAAAAATGATCTCTATGAATTTGGTCGGATTAAATATTGATCTCGACTACTGATTAAATTACTTAACTCTTAGATAATAAGTGAAAAAGTAAAAAAATTTAGAATAAGTAAATAGAATTACAAGAAAATAGGACATTTAGACTTTCAAATGTGTAAATAATAATAAAAATACAAGTAATCGCACCATTTCTTATATATTTTAATTAGACACTTCTGACGATACTACTTAAGTAAGATACATTATTTACGTAGACTAATTTATGCAAAGTCCCTTTGAAGGTATATGCAATTTCTTTTGTTGCCTTTTATAAACCGCGCTTGTGTAAAAAGTAAATAGAAAACATGATAAAAGTTATTTAAAATTAAAATTAATATTTTCAAATCAAATAAAACTATGTTAAAGACAAATTAAAATTAAAAAAAAATATTATAAGAACCAGTAGTAAAGCTTATTTTCGCTTCTTTTTCATTAAACAGTAACATTAAAAAAAAGTTTTTTCTATAGTATTTTTATGTTGAAAACTATTTGAATAATTTATTCTTATTATTATTTAAACAATATTAAATTTTATTTTGTAATACTTTCTACATGCATGGTGAACGTAAAGTGAATTTACTCTCTAATATTTTTATCAGTTATGCTTAAATTAAAAACAAGTGCAATTTTGTGAAGTGCAAAATTGCTAATATTTTTGTAAATGAATTCAACTATTTTTAATATTAATATACATTTTACACACATAACACGATTATTCACATTAATGTTTTTTATAATACTATAGTTGACGTGTTAATCTGTTTATGCTTTCATTTCGTGTTCTAATCCACGAAAGACATCTATGTTATATATGTGTGTGTGCGTACATTACTATAAAATCTTTCTAAAGCTATGAATCTTATAATGACTTTTAATTAATTTTACTGATTGATCTTAGTTAGATCATGTATCTTTCATTTTTTATTTCACAGGTTATTAAAGTTTTTAATGTCTTTTTTGTGTTTGAATTTATCAGATTTATTTGATTTCATATTTCTATTAAATTTCAGAAACTGTGTAAATTTTAAAAAGATTTCAAGTAATTACATAATCATTTTTAGAAACTTAATCAACAAATAAAAAGTTTGATTTACTTATTTAACTCAAAAACATATTTCATTTTAAGTCATATTTTATATATATAATTAGAGTTTTGGAATAAATTAATCGAAAAAAGCTTTCATAATTGAAAATAATTATTGCACAGATGGAAAATACAAATTTATTATTTCAGAAGATACTATTTCAAAAATGAAAAAATTACTGATAAATATTCTAATTAAACCAAAGAGTCATTTAGAGCAAAGAGTCATTCTTATGTATGTTAATAATTTAAATCATTTCATTACATATACAGATTCGTTATCAATTTCACCGATCTCTTCAATAAAAATACTATTCCGTACTTAAGTCGGTTTTTACGAAACAGTTTGTATACACACAAATTCTATTTGTAAATAAATGAGATTGTAAAAAGATAATATTTTCTACCATATTGATTTATACGACTCATGGAAATAAAATATCGACTTTACTGCTATAACATCAGTAATATTCATTCTCTTGTTACAGAAAAATTAAGAATGCAAAGCTGGGAGATTATATACAGTAAAATTTATCTTTTACATTTTACCGTATTGTATATTTGTAATGCTAAAATTGCTATAGATTTATTTAAGCACACGACGGAAAGTATACTAATAACCATTTTTTCACCCTACCACAATATAGGTTTCTAATATGAATACCAAAAAAGTTTATTAAAACTATTAAAATATTTCATGGTTGTAGTCACTACGTATATATACGAGCAATTATATCACAAAACCGACGTTAATAACCTAAAAAATTGCTCTGGATGAGAAATCCCATAAGGCCTATCTCCGCGGCAGCCGCGATTGACATCACCTCCGTCGCTTTTGTTTATATATGGTTGTTTCCTCTAATATAGCCTTTCTTTAACCTGTATATATTTTTTTTCTTCAAAAGTTCAAATTTCATTGTTTAGTTTTTGATTTAAAATATAGTTTTACATATGCAACAAGAGTATCCCATGGTTTCACTTATTCAACTAAAAAAATCTTCAGAAAATTAATTATGATATAAGATCTATTTATAAAATTCATTTATCGGCAGAGTTGATAAAAAATTCTAAGCATATAGTATATGTAACCCAATGTATTTTAACTTGCTAAACACAAATTTGCAATCTATTTTTTATTCTATTAGGTTTTAATTTAAAAAAATATATGCAAATAAGTATCTTAATGAGTTTCAATAGGGTTTCTCTGCATGATACCAATGATTTTCGACACTGTCAGATTAGGAACTATATTTTTAAACTTTATGATCAATATATCAATTTCAAAGTAAATTTATATATTTAAAAATATAAATTTGTATATAATATTTATTTAAAAAATAACAGATATATAAAAAGTTAAAATAAAAAACAATAAAAATTATACATCGATGACTGCGACAATACAACAGGAAAAAATGTTAAACTTTAATCAAATAAATTTTGAAAGCAATAAATTTTGAAATATATCCCTTCAAAAATTCTTCTTAAATACAATTTTCGGGAGTTTAATTTTTTCAATCTCTTGTACCTCATAATGTAATGTTTCATTACATTTATAGATTTCATACGCTGTCTCATTAGAAATTCTGGATACAACTTGAAGAAATTAAATACATACATCTTCGTTCTTGGATACGTTTTCTTGTAGCAAAATAAAGATTTTATTAATGCGAGATGAGATTGATATGCCATTCATATGTCAGATACAAGTATTGTGTTTATATGTTTTTCAGAAGTTATCATTTTAATTCGACCGAGAGAACAATTTTAAGGCTCTGAAACTGTATTAAATTGACAAATAAATAAAATTAATCATATATCCTTTAATTATTCACTAATAATAAATATTTTAATGCTTATATCGTTTAATAAGCTCGGAATGAAAGTGGAATTATTTGGAAGGAACAACCATATATTCCCGACAGTAAAAGTACAACCTGTCCTAGCCGCTACCCCCGAGCCACCAAAGGCTTTGCACTATATTAAATACATCACATATGCGTGGGTGTATCTCGTGAACGTTACATGTAAAAACATTGCTATTAACATTTTTATTATTATTACACTATGATTATTATTCTAGGTTGCCTGCTAACCTAGCGCAAAGTCACGGCTGCTCGATCTGAGAGCAGCTGATGCGTCGCGATCAACGTCCTTGGCTCGTAATTGGCGCAGCGGTTCGCGTTTCGCCCGTGGCCCGGCGGCAAAGCGAGCTTATTACACACCTGGAGCGAGAGAGCCTCCTCTCAGGACTCGTTGTTCTGCTTGTTTTTGCGACCGGTGATGGAACCGACAATGGACTTGAGGGTGGCACCGATGCCCCGGCCGTTCGGCGTGCTGGCACTGCTCGCGTTTCGGAAGCCCGGCGGATGAGCGTCGAGGCATTTCTGGTACCTCAGCTGAAGAAAGAAAGAAATGACTTAGATGACTTTTTGTCGTTGAATCGTGGAAGTGAGGTACGAGTGTTTCTCGAGGTTTAACAAGGACAATAATCTCGATTATTGTCCTATGACGTAGATATTTTCTTGAACTGTAAGACTGTAAAGAAAATATTTACTATAGATTTAAGCTAAATTCTACTGATTTAAGTAAACTTTTCGAATTTAAATAATCCTTATCAGAAGTAGTAATATAAATTATTTTTGAGTGAAAATAGGAAACAAAATAACCGTGCCGCAACAAATCTGCCAGAGTCAAGAAAATCTGAAAAAAACTTGTTTGACGATATGCGACAGAACTGAAGATTGGATAAATAAAAAATAAAAAATAATTCCATAAGGTTACTTCAATAATAAGATTTCTACATAATCAAACGAAGAAATTTTGTAAATTAGTGATTTGTGGAAAAAAACTGGCCCACACAATTCGCTTTCATTATAATTGGTAAAAAGAGCTCATTTTTTTCTTCCGTAAAAATTTCAATATTGTTAGGGATGGCTGTAAATTATAACCGTTGTTCAAGTAAACCAGATTTACGTTACAAAGCAGTGGCTAAAATTTTATGGCTATCGTTTGAACCATTCGTCAGATACTTTGAAAGTATTTCGAATAATATTGCATGAAAACTTTATCAACTGCATGAGACGCTTCGAAAATTGTCCTCGGTTTCGTGTGCTCGAAAGGTATCTTTCAATTTTGTTAAAATTTTTGCAAGGTCTTATTAAAATACTATACTTTTAAACAAGGAATTAAGAAAAATCTATTTTTGGAATATTGTAAGTTTACTAAACCATTAATAAAGTCTCTTATTGTTTTCATTAGGGATGTACTAAATTTCTTAAAATGCTCGTTGTATCGATAAAATACCAATAACTATAAAATATATTTACATGAAGCTAGAAAAAAATTTTTAACATGTACATATCTATATAGGAAAAACTATTGCGCAACTCATATTTATTTATTTCGCCTACACATAATCTGCAACCGCGTTAAAGAGAGATCACGAACATGGAAGGGCAGGTGAGTGGAGAGGGCGGGGACTCTCAAACCTTGCACGCAGCTTCGATCGTTTTGCAGAGCGCTCCGCTGCTCGGCTCGCAGTTGAATATGTGGGCTATGAAGAGGTCCTGGGCCGTGTGCATGATGAATGCGCACTGCTTGACGTTCTGTCCGATACCGAGGAAGGAGAGGTAACGCACCCTGCACTCGGCTATCAGTTTGTCGTCCTGGAACGGAACGTGGTACTTGTATATATGTATATATATATATATATATATATATATATATATATATATATATATATATATGAAAGTGAAGGACTAGAGTCATTTTTTGTGATGATAGCCGTGACGTACAGAAAAGTTTATACCCCGCTAGCGCCATCCTCTCGTTTTTCCATTTTTTAATTTAAACTACTCGACCAGCCAGAGAAACGGCCGTAGTTATATTTCAAAATTTATGAAGGGAGAGATATTTCTTATTTTTTTCGGACGACCGTAAAAAATTAATTTTTTATTTGAGTCCGAAGTTAATATACAGCGCATAAACGTTTCTATATAAAGGTGGGGGCGTAAACTGATTTGAATTTTGATCTAATAACACATCGAAATAAATGCGTTCATGTTACATAACAGTTTTAATAACTTTTGAAGTTGAAATACACTCTTTTTAATTTATTTTATGTAACTTCAATTTTAGATTAAAACGAATATTTCTGTTTATGAAAAGAGAATAGTTCAAATTTATTCATAGTATAACTTTTGATCAGACGTCAGATGATTCTTTTTAACAAGAGAAATTGGAAAAATATTGTCAGATATTTAAAATTATTATAGTTAAATCTAGTTTGGAATATTTGAATTTATTGAACATTTTATTGAAAATATATTATGATTAAAGAATGATTAAAAAACATAATTTTCAATTCCTTTCGAGTTATTAAATTCAACGGTCCTTATTTAAGTAATCTGAATTATCGTTATATACCATATATACATATATATATATATATATATATATATATATATATATATATATACACCCAAGTTACTAAACTCATTAGTTTTCCCAATTTGAAATTTATTTCGAGCACATGTACATTCAACTTCATTATTTACATGGAATTTAATTATTTGCATTACATTAAATTCATAGGCTTTGGACGTTAATAATTAATTATTACCAATATATAAATACTCGAATAGTTCAAATAGCTGAATATATATTTATTATTAAAGATTTTTTTAATACTCGAACTTAATATTTAGGCGCAAGTAATAAATTTCATGTCAAGTTCTATATTAAATAATCTGCATTAAATTTAGTGTTTAATGGATTTGCTTCACGCGCGTGCACACACACATACATAGAGAGAGAGAGAGAGAGAGAGAGAGAGAGAGAGAGAGAGAGAAAGCGAGAGTACAATAAATGATAATAGTTACATTTGGCGTCAGTATGGAAATCATGCTCGGCGCAACGGCAACGTTAACGTTTCGCCACTGGTTTATGGGGGTATTGGTGACGAGCTGGTCTATGGCGTCGTTCAGCACTTCCATGCCCGTTGCCTGGGAAACTTGCATCGATCCGAGATACTGGGCTCGCAGGACCTTTTTTGGTTCCTCCATCGGCGTCGGGAAGGATTGCGCTGAAAAATTAATGGTGAATTAGCGAGAGAGACGGAGGGAATTAGAGCGATAGAAGAGAAAGAGAGAGAGAGAGAGAGAGAGAGAGAGAGAGTAGAGCAGAGCAGTTCCCCCATCTCGTAATTGCATCCCGGCTGTATACAAAGCGTTAATTTCGCCCGGATAAAGTAAAGCTTTCTCTTCCTCTCTCTCTCTCTCTCTCTCTCTCTCTCTCTCTCTCTCTCTCTCTCTTTCTGCTTCTGTCAATATTTGCGCAGCATCCTCTGCACTTTAGTGGCAAACGTATACGTTAACAAAAGCGCGTATACATTATATGCGGAATATTTTAATCGTGGCCCGGCGCGGCTGAATGCGTATATATAGCGTGTGGGAATGTTTTTGTCATCTCGCCGCGGATCTTAATTGCATCGACAAGGAGAAAAAGGGAGCACATTCTGTTGGTTCTGCAAGGTTAATGAGAAGAGCTGATCTATATCGCCAACCTTTACGGTTGGTCTTGGACTTGATATATAAATAAATTAGAACGAAATGTAATTTTTCTTAGTAACTTATTGAACTGCCAACTAGTACTGTACTTTCGAATCGCTAACAATTAATTCTAAAAGCACACAAAGGATCGATTTCCGTCCACGTGTATATATATAAATAAATAAATGTATTTATATATATTAGGACTAGGGGATTCGTTCAAACCCTTTCAGTTTGGAATATTTCTACCACAGCCAGCTAGGAATATTCCAATCGTTTGAGCTATTCAAACAAGCTATTCATCACGAATTATTAGTAATGTTTGAAAATCCAAAGGTTCCAAGTTTCAATGTTCTGCATGTTTCTTCGGCATATATAATGTTCGATCAAGTCGTGTAATTTCTGAGTTAAAACGATTCGAGCATCAAATACTTCTTTGCGCTACTGTATACGTGCATATTAATTAAGTATATATATTTGGACGACTCACTGACGAGAATTTGCCCGTTCCTGTGAAAACGCCTGTGCTCCGTTGGCAGATTGGTCGGCCTCGCTGCCAGACTTGTTCGGCCGTTGACGTCGACAGGTTTCGCCAGATTCTGATGTAGCGAGCGCTCGATCATGATTTTCTTGCAGATGTCGCGTAGCGTGTTGGCGATTGTGCGGGCCGGGATGTCGCAGCGGAACACGTGGCACATATGTTTTCGCGTGGTGCGATCCCTCGCGACGTAGGCAAAGTCCCTGATACGGTGGTGAGAATGGTGGTGATGGAACAACGTAAGAAATATACTCAGTCATTGTGCGAGGGTAAAGGAGAGAAATGGTATGTGGTATGTATATGATTATGGCGCAGAGACTCGGAAAATTGATCTCTATGTTGTGAATACTTTACTTAGATTTATTGCTTCAATAAGGGTTAACTGTTATATAGGCTCGGGCGCTTGTTAATTCTTGTAGAGATCTATAGGCATAATGGGAATTCAGAGAAGCCTGAGATAAAATAGCAAAGTTAAATTTACGTCTGAAATGGATCGACTGAATTTTTAAGTCGAATTTCCGAGTTCTCTCCGTATTAGTTTGCTAATTTAAATTAAATAACTTACCTCTCTCTGAGTTTTGAAGTGTAAATTCATCCGGGATAAGACAGAGAGAGCACAATATTGAAATGGAAAATTGATATTATGAAAAAACTTAAAATAATAAAGAATGGTATACAAGTCGAATATATTTAACAAGGAGCAACCACCATATATAGACGATAAACTTGGTTATGATTTAACAACAAAAGCTTTTAGATTGCACGTCAAGTCAAGATATAATACTTTATTATTTACAAATGAGTGCTTCCTTATTTTATTTTTATATACGGCGAAGTTAGAAAAAGTTATTTTTTAAAAAAATAAAATTGTAATGATGTAATGCCACCAAACATGTACTGCTTTTTAAATCGTTTTCAAATGGACTGGGGCAAGATTCTTTTTTCATAGTATATTCTATTTTATTAATTTGTTAATGATATCGAGTTTAAATTTTTACTTTTTTCAATTCTGATGAATTTTTCAAAACGTAAATTTCACGCTGTGAAGAAGTAGTATTTTTAATTAAAAAAAAAAACTAAATATAAAAAAAATTAAATCTGCAAACTTTATAGGGCTCATGTTACCTTAAAGGTAATAAAAATTACCTCAATGAATCTCAACCAAATCCGTTACCCATATCTGAGGGGATCTCCTTGTAAATAAGCGAATGAAGGAAAATACAATGAGTCAAAAGGATGTAATTTACCGTCCGTGATCTCGTCCAACACCCCAGACCCGCAGAGTATGAATCGGCTGGGTGTTGAGCACTGTAAGGTTCTCTGGATCAATTAATTTTAAAGCTCCTTCATCCAAATCCATGAAAAGATCCTTGCCCTAAAATTCACATTATTCGTTTATAGAGACTTCTTCACAAATATATATACGTCTTGTTAAAATTCAGCACTTCCACATGCTCTTATTCGCATACCAAAGCATTATTGTTTCTTTTCGCATTTTCGTCTCCTTATTTATCTCACTTGCCAATTATATATATGACACTTACATCGCCCCATCGGCCGACGACGTCGAGCAAATCGTTCCTGCCAAGCGACAGATCGACAATGCACTTGTTGACGGCCTTACTGCTTCTCTCAGGAGTAAGGTCGTCTTCGGCGATCTCCGTCCAGCCCAGCGAACGAACTGCGAATCTGATGGGCTTGTTTCTGTCCTCGGAGTCAGCGCGAGCCGGATAACTGCGGCGTCTGAAGAGGTGGAGTGTAACGTTTCAATTAGACACGCACGGATGCTTTTAAACTTTGAAGCGGGTTTGTGAAATAGAGGGGATGGGAAAGGGAGGAAATATTTCAAAGGAGAGAAACAATATATTCGATTGCCTTACTTTAGCGCTAGGTCTTCCCTCCTCTTATTCTCAAGGTCCTGATCCAAAGCGGAACTTGTATTGCTGCGGGTCACCGTATTGACCAGACCGCCAAACGAATTGAAGTTGTTTATCTGCAAAGATACGAGAGGAAGAACGTGTAAATGATGAAATTCTTGCTTCACCTGAATCAATCTAGTTTCGGTTATTTCTTTTCATATATATATATATATATATATATATATATATATATATATATATATATATATATATGTATATATATATGTATCTAATTATACACATATATAATTATGATTATGCAGAAAACCACTTTTTATTATCAAGTGCAGTAAACTTGGTACGGAAAGAAGTAACCAGTTATATATTGCCGGAATTTCTTTTTTTACGAAAAGTCGTGGGAAAAAATACTAATTTTTTGTTTGCAAATTTACAGATATATACATATACTTTGCCAGTAGTTACTCACGCTGTCGTTATCTTTGACAAAGCTTCTGCGGCATTCGAGTTTGGATAGACGAGCCTCTGGAGCCTCTCGTTGAATTGTCCCGCTTTTAATGTGCCAATAATACGGACCATCTTTGTCTGAAAATTACAATGAAATTGATCGTTCAAAATATTATTTAGATTTTTTTATACCTCTTTAAAAAGTTAATTTTATTGTATATAAAGTTTGAATCTATCAATTTTAATAATTCTATTCCGACGTTCAATATGAACGTATTGATTTAAATTAATTATTATGACTCATTTTATGTCGACAATATTTCTTTGCGATCGTTAACAGTACTTTACAGTTTTATTTTGTTGTAAAGTTATTTTAAAGATTAATTTCAAATTAAAGCATTTAAAAAATTTTCTTAGATTGACGATTTGAATTAAAGCATTCTGAAAAAACTAACATAGAAGTATTCATAGAAAACTAATGTTTGATATTGTTGGTTCCTTAATATTATCTATTGAGAGTTAAACTTATATTTCACGCCCGGCATTCCTTCTCAAATTTGATGTCTTAAAAATTCTCGCATATAATAATCACTATGAGTATCAGATTTCTCAATTAAAAGATATATAAAATAATTTATGAAAATTATATTAATTATTGAAAAAAGAATTAATAATCTGAATAGTTCTATCGGCGTAATTATTTTATTTCATATTGTTCCTCCTTAGGTTTTATACCTGGAGCATTAAGAACCAGAAGTAATACGTATTCGCGTATTATATAGCTTGCATATTTCAAGAGATCATTCAATTGATCTACATCAAGTAATCTAAAGTATTCGTTATCTCCAAAAAGTACTATTTAAAAAAATAAACAAATTAATTTTTCGCGCTATTTCATCTTTTTTACAAAATATCAATATCAAATCAATAAAACTTTCATCACTCCAGTCAAAAGGGAGATCGATTTCTAATTAAAATTGTCGATCCTTAAAAGGTCAATATAACTAAGGGCAGAAAAATTGTATTTATTTTAAAATTTGCTTTTTCATGCAAATTATCCTATTCATCTTTCTAAATAATCGATTAAAATTCAGTCAAAAAATTCAGACTTCTCCTGAACCAGCGCCATTTTCAGATACTGTTTGAAACATTATTTTATTTGTGCTTTTGTCGACTGCTTATAGACAAATTAATAAATATTGCCATTGGTCTTACAGTCCAATAGCAAGTACAAATAATACGTAATAATATTGATATATATTTATATTAATATTAATACATCAATATACAAAAAATAATAAAAATAAAAAATTAAAATTAAAAATTACAATGACAGTCAGACTGTCCTTATAAATAAAATAAATAAATAAATAATATATATATATATATATATATATATATATATATATATTGATACTATTACGTATTATTTTCGATTTGTTTAATTGAACTGTAAGATCAATGAAAATATTTGTTTCCACAATTTTTTTGAAACATTATATCGTTGCACTTAACATTATATTTTAGCACCCGATTCCAAAGGTTCTATCTGAGAGTCTGATTCAAGAAAATTCTATCTCGTAGACCAATTACTTTGCTCCAATTTCAGTTGGCACCATTACCTAGATATTTTCGGCATTTCATTAAAAATACGAAAATAAATTATATATATAGAAAAAATTTATTGAGAGCCTCTACAAATAATCTCGTAGTTACGTGTACGTACGCTGGAATACGATATCCAGGTTTCTGGAGACGACTTCTATGGTAAGTTTTGCTTTCGGAGGGTAAAACGATTCACGTTCACGATTTCTGGATGAAGTTTCGTATTCGAACGTTAGAATATGATGTCCAGGTGTCTCGGCACGACATCTAGGGGAAGCTTTGTGTCGAGACGGTAGGATCCGAAACGCGATATTCCCCGTAGAAATGGTCCTGAAACATCTAGACATCGTATTCCAGCGTCCAGACACGTAACTACGAGATGACCCGTACAAGCCGCCTATATATATTTTTCTATATATGTATATATATACTTTATTTTCGTATTTCAATTAGAATACCAAGGATATGTAGATATTGGTGCCATCTGAAATTGGTCTCTGAGATAGCACCTTTTCATACGGAGGCGACGATTTATGATATATATTTAATAGAATTAAGGATTTATCAGAATGGCGAACTACATTGTTAATTAAAGTTATAGTCTCATTAATCAAAGTCAAATTAATCAAATTAATGAAAGTTATAGTCTAAAATAAAGCAATGTCGTCTCTAGAGATCTCGCCACACACACACGCATAAAACTCGTCGAAGATAAACAGAAAGACATCTAGCAATGTGGCCCAAAGGCAAATTCATCGTACAATTATTTAAATTATTTATATATATATATATATATATATATATATATATATATATATATAATATATATGTATATATATAATATATATGTATATATGTATATACATTACCCTCGTGCTTTTCCCAACCAGGTGGTAGGTTCTCGTCCTTATCCTCGGAATTGTCGAGCGAATTCTCGTCCGCTGCCTGCTTATCAGGGTTTTCAAGGTTCTTCTGTAGCTGCTGTTGCTGGAGTTTATCCTTTGGTTGGCGTCTCTTCACCGGTACATTTGCATAGAATTCGTTATTCACCCCCTCGACATGCGGCACGCCACCCATGTCTGTCGTCAGGCTCTCCGGTTTCTCACAGTAACTGTCAACATAAACGGTATGTATGTATAAACTAAACTAAACTCGTTCAGAATCATATATTTACATACGTTTTTTTTTTCACTTTTTCTTCTATAATATTTCTGTCTTAATACTCTCTTTTTATGTTTTTTTCTTTCATTCTTCCCTCTATATTATTTTATTTCGTTTTTTATTTTTTTGTACAGTCGTTATTGTGCTATTGTCCGCGAAACGTTCGCAAGGCTTCCAATTAAATGGCGGTGAAAGGGACCTGTGGCGTTTTTATTATTTCCTCAAAAGAGAGGTATTAAATAACCGTATTTCTTTTCGGCTATCTTTGAAAGACTTCTGTAGGGATCTTATCCGGAAGATGTCCTAGAGCACAGCTTATTAGTTTCTTATCACTTTCTTTCTCTTGGATATACGCTTTCTATTGTAAAACATTTTTCCACATTGTCTATATATATTTGAAATATTTGAATTATTTTGTTATAGAGGATCCATTAACTTTTGTGAGGGTGAGAATTTATAAAACAATCCAGAAAGAGTAAGTTACAGAAAAGGAACTGCGTATTTTCTCGATCATTTTTAATGCACTGAATATCAATCTAACTTTAATCTATTTTCAGTTTTTTGTAATCGGTCGGATTCTTTTCTTAAAAAATTACAAACATTTCTTAAAAGTGCAGGTTTTATCCTTTTACATGTTTTCTCAAGTATTATATTCTTTTTCTTTATGTGAACCTCTATTGATATAACATAAATCGGATAGTCTAGTTTTTGATCAAGGAATGTGCAAATTATTTAAAAATAGAGTTCCTCTGTTACAAACTTAATAACCGAATTTCAAGGAGTAAAATTTTTTCATTGAAGGATGTTTATATTTTTTTAAGAAAAAAAATCCGCCGAATTAAATTGTCAAGAAACATATCTCATTAGGAATATATTTTTAAGAAAGTTCCTGACATTTAAACGAATTTTCAATTAGAGCCTTTTATAGTCAGCCATTAAGAATTTAATTAAAGTTTACACGCTCTGTTACAACGAAAAATAGTTTTTTAAACACCGTTGCCCGGAACGGCCCTTTAAGTTTCGCCGTCCTATATAACGTCGTAAAGGAAAGGGCTGTTGAACAAAAAAGAGAGAAAAAAGCAGTCAAATTTTTATTTCTGAAAATTGCCTTCTAATGCAGTTCTCAACTGCATATATATTACATAGAAAATAACGAGGCCAGCGGAGGAAGTCGAGGAAGGACAAAACTATCTGTGCGATCGGGAATCTAAAAATTGGACGAGGAGTTCTTCTACTGGAAACTTCTTCCGTCGGACTGTGCAGCTGCTTAACTTTTTCTCTCTTTCTCTCTATCTGTTTTCCTCGCACACTTTTAGGCCGTAAGTACCAGCAAACGAGGTTGAGGTGCTTCACGATTGACACGAGAATGCCAACGCAGAAGCGCTTTTAACAGTTTTGGAACACAAGTGGGGGCGCGCGAGCCGTCTGCAATTAAGAAATTTAGCGCTTTTCAAAGTCGCGAGAACAGCCAAAAACTGCGTTTAAAGCCACGAGAGTGCCACCGCAGCAATAATCCTCTGCAGTGCTCGTTTGCATCGAGATTCAGCGACTCGCGCTTGAATTCATCCTTATATACATATAGAGACCGTAGACATTCACCTACACACTCTTCAGCATCTTCTGTGGCGGAGAAAAGCCAATGTGCCTCAGTGTGTGTGCGCGCGCGCGTGTATCTGTGTCTGTAAGCGTTCTCGTGATGAAAGGCTTCTAATTAAGGGGTCGATGTCCGGTCGCGCACATTATACACTAGAATGTAAATAAGCAGGAAGCTACAAAGTCGCTGCAAATACTTGGAGCAGAAACAATTTTTTTTGCCTGCAAAAATTCGATACCACCTCGTTAGGGAATGTAAAGAGGAAGAAGAACCGGTAAAGTCTTTCTCTCTATGTTCGCATCCGCGTATGTATGTATACGTATGTGCTCGAGAGAGAAATAGCGAGGGGAAAACGAGGAAAAATGTATCATAGGAAAAGTTATTTGAGTTAAATGCTTATGAAAAGAATTTCCCCCTTCAGCTGAATTTCGATTGATTTTGATTATGTGTAATTTTTTATAAGTAATTCTGATTTCAGTTAGTTACTATTTCTTTGATTATAGTGAACTTAATGTATGTAATGAAAAAAACTATGAGTATCAATGTGAGTACAATTTTTATAATTATATCAGTATTCTTTATGAAAAAAATTTATGAAAAGAACAAGAAATATAACATTTATTTCTAGAATTTTTCGAATGTTATTAAAAATTTTAACATTAATATAGTTTAATCAATACTTTTTAAGAATTTATTTCTTATTTTATACTGAAAGAAGTAAGTATCTATAACCATTATTCAATTTTTTTTCTTATACACTCATAAATATTTTTCTTATTTAAAAAATTCATTAAATTTACTTTACATACGTTATTTCATGTAGCGAAAATTTTACATAATCTAGATTATGTAAAATTTATTTTGCGAAAAATCCGTTAAGACATATTTTAAGAAAACATTACTTCTATATTCAAATTTTTACGCTTGAAAAATATCAAGCTATCTTTTATGCACTATTTGTGTATGTATATATGTATAATTTAATGATATGTTTTTAAAAAGTTAATAATTATAAATTAAACTGAAATAAAAATTTAATAATACAAGTAATAATTTATTTTTATATGTTTTTCCTATATTAAGGATAGATGTGATTAGCTAAAAAGAAAGTACAATTCAAAGTTGAGATAAAATTTTTAAGGGAATTTTTCTGTTTACTTCAATGTGAATATATATGCAAATAATTAGGGGGCAGTATTTAACGTTCTGTATCGGTCCTTCAGATATTTCGAACTATTTGGATCTATTTCTAAAAAAACACGAAAATCAAGGTTCTGTTCTGTAATTGCTGATAGAAAATACATTAAACTTGATTATCGTTTTAAACTTGATTAGTACAGATATAAAATTTAGACGTTTAAGCACCATGACAATTTTTTTTTAAATCATACTTATAACAAGGATGATTATTGTTAATTATAGAATTTCAGAAAAATGTTATAAAGCAGAAAATATTTGAAGGATATATAACAACTTTTTCATGGGATCTAAGCATATATCAGTGATTATAAAAATGAAAGTGTGGCGTGAAATAGCTATGCCAGTATTCATTACAAATTATAGTCACATTGCGTACAGCTCTAATTAAAAAGGTATCCATACTAATATGATAAGTTATGTTACACTTTTAGTTTAGAACATGGAATGGTTATGCTTAAAGATATATAATCGATTTTTGCATGTATATGCTTTCATAAGCGATAGCAAAATAATCAATTGCTAATGACGCATATACAGCAACATCGAACATTAAAAATTACGAACTTTTTACAATTTCATTAGATAATAGCCATCGCAAGAATTTCCAGTCTTGCTGCAGAAAAGTCTTCTTCCATAAAGAATTAGCAAAATTACAGGGGTTATATCAAACATAATCATAGGTACACTGCGTGTCCTGAAACTAAAGTAAGAAGGTGCGACTATAGTGCATTTGGCAAAGACACAAATGACACTCTCTAAAATGTCCATCATTCTTTTGTATCAATCAATTTTTACAAAATAAAATATCGTTAAGTGAACTCATAATTTAACCAGACTGAAAGATCACAGAACGAGTAATAATTTAACTTTCGGAAAAAAACACTTATTCAGTGTAAATCTATCAATTTCAGTTTCGTTTAATTTGAATTTATAATACGGAATACCAATGGTAGAAGCAGTTTGTAGGTATTTAACCTAAATTTCTGAATATTTGTTTTATTCTGAATATTTGTATACATCAATCGCCACAATTTTCTAATTGGAAATTTCATAATTCTAAAGGTAATTAATTACTTTTTTCGTTAAATTCCTGCTTTTGATTTCATAATATATCTTCCAGGTGCTTAATTAAATAATATCACTTTGAAAAATTACGACGATAATTTACCAATTAATAGAAAAACGATCATTAGACATAGTAAACGCTTATTTAATCGTTATCGTAATTTTCCACGAATTTTTAATTTTAGGAAAAAATCTCTTAGTATAATGAAAATACGTATAATTTCTATATACACGTATGTTAAATGTAGAAAATCAGTGCACGAACGAACATATGCTTGACCACATATGCATGATCAGTAGTCCTTAAAATTTTTCTGCTCCTTGCCAGGAATTTATCGGTATGATGAGCCATCGGAATTTAATGCTGCGCAAACATCATACGCATGTCGAGCACCGTATGCGTCGTATCGATGACGACATTTCTCGCATAAAATTCGCATTATATAACATACAAGTGTTTGTCCGAGCGTCTGCAGCGACATACTTTCTTACGACGTCGTCGTGCTTGTCGCTGATGCCGTCGTTGTCGAAGATATCTCGATTCGGTGATGTGTTATTGACGATTTTCGCGCTGACCTGAGTTGCCCCAGTCTCTCGTCTCGGATTCCCGTTGACGGTGTCGTCGATCAGGCTCGATTCAGCGAAGCAGCTGCCCTGGCCGCTGTCGCACCTGGATATATATGTATGCATATATTTATATATACGAATATATATATATATATATATATATATATATATATATATTACGGCATGATATAGAAAGCTCTCGATGGGTGAATCATCGATGGCTCCCGCTGAAGCGTTGAAGTTTACTTTTTATCATCCCCTCATCCACTCTCTTTCTCTCTCTCTCCGCGATCCTATTCATGCGGAATGCGTCCCCTCTTCGCGTAATGTCCTGGGTGCGAAAGGCTCGACGCGTCGACTGAGATTTAATGGCATATGCTGACTCTACTTCAATAGGGAATATAAATTGCGATACTTTAAAAGGGACACAAAAACTCCTGTGCTGTATCTATATAATTATTTAATGAATATTGTTTGGAAATCTGATTCTAGTCTTAAATGCAGAAATTATTTCCAATTAACAAGTGCATCAGTATAGACACAATATTTTAAAATTTAATAATATTAGGTTGCCTAGGATAATGAACATAATCCATCAAACGTTGAATAATATTCAAATTGCAAAAAATTAATGAAATCCCTTATTAACGGTTTTCAGTGCGCACTCGTGAAACGTTAATTATGCCAAATTCTTTCCTCTCAGTTTCAACGTTTATAAACGTACAATTATATATACGCTTCCAGCGAACACAAATGCATAATTTTCATCGCGTAAAGTGCTTTTAAAACGTATATTGAATACGTGCGCGCGTGAATTAAAGGAATTTGACTGGTGCATGTATAAAGTCAGTACTATGCACACGTTTTGCAAATCTACTCCGTCTCTCTTAACCCAGATTTACGCAACTTAAATTTGCGCAACTCTGAGGAAAAAATTCTCTCGGGACTCGCAAAAAAAACCGAACCAAGCAAAGTAGAGCGTATGGAAAACAAACGCGAGTAAATAGTAAAGCTCGATACCGTAGCCATTACGGTCTTAGTCGTTCTTTTCTCCTTTATTCGCGAAACCCTCGAAACGCCGCTGAATTCCACCTCGCACACTCTCTCAATATCGATAAAAGTAGAAAGAAAAAAAAACAAAAGATCCGGCTATTTAACTTCCTTTTAAAGATTTTATCGTCCGAGCGGGCGGCAAGCTTTTTTAGAATTCAATCCTATACGATATACCGAGTCTCCCGTTAATACAGTACCCCTTTCAACGTTCAAAGTTAAATTTCCAGATAAGCATTGACTCCGTCGAAAGAGGGTGAAGGGTTCATTTTTTTAAACCCTGTATAGAGAACCGAGACCACGCTTCAAGGGCGATAGAGCAAAAAAAAGAAAACGTTCAGGACACGTGCTTTGCCATTTTTTACGAGGGAAACGTTCGCTTTACGAGTAAAGATCGTCTTGTATAAGAATGAGAAGTTGAGTGATTTTAAAGCTCGTAAATGATCCCCTCTTGGTAAGAAGGGGGAGGGGGTCAACGCGTCGATTGGACTCGTCGCGTGCAGTATCCTCCCTCGTACTAATGCGTGCGCTCGGTCCGTCTCTACGGGGAACCTTTACGATCCAAATCGATGGCTCGATTAATCGTTAATTAATTTCTTTAACGTTGCTCGGACGCATCCGATCAGCGGTCGTGAAAGTACGAGAGCCGAGGGTGAGGGGAAAATCCTTATCGTTATCGTAGCCAGTTTTAACCTTCGCTAGACCACGGATCGAGCTAGTCACATTCGGTTTCTTTGTTAACGTTGTGGAAGCGCAGATGCGCGCCGAACTCTCCATTATCGAATTAATTTAAAGAGGTTTGCCCGCATCGGTCGAAAACAGAGCCGAGCCGCGGGGCTGTTTTAATTAACGATCGCAGCACGCCAAGCCGTCAGCGCAGGGCTTCAGCTAAGGAGTTAGTGCAGCCTCGATAAGTGCATCGATGTAATTAAAGGATTAACTGGGGTGCGCTCTCGTCTGCTCTTCTGCTCTGTCCTTCCTCTGTCGTCCCTGTTTAACCAGCATAGCTCCCTGGTACCTTTGCTCTTTTTTGGTCTGCTTCTTTCTTCTTGTGCCTACGCTTTTCTCTAATGTTTGCCGTATTTTTTGTTTTAATTTTCTTTTCTTTTGAGTAAAGAATGCAGTATGCTCCCTTTTATCGAGCTTTGCCTGTCTTTTAATTTTTCCTCTTTGTAACTGATGTTTACTTGCATTGTTAATCTCAGTGTGCCAAGATACTTAAACACATTTAATATGCAATTTTAAAGTTTTTCACTTAACTGTCGGAAGAAGCTACTCGAAAGTGATGTTATTTGTTTTTTTTTTGTGTTTTTTTTTTTGTTTTTTTTTTAAATAGAGATCAAATAAAAAATAAAAAAATAATTTGAAATGCGCTATTTCACTTGATGGAATATAATTAAATAATTAAAGTATATATTATATTTTAACCCTTGAATAATTCTATGAATAATTACTTAAAAGTTTTATTAAATTGTGATATAACTTTTGATTTTACCTTTTCATTTGGTGATTTAACTATCAATAATTTGAGCAAATTAAATTTTGTAAACATTGGTTCTTCAATGTTATGCACGGAAGGAATTTCATCTTCTATAATTTAAAAAATTAACAAACGATTAATACATCCTCTCATATTGAAATTCTAATTTTGGAATGTCGAGCGGCCACTAATTGAAATCAGTCAGCGAACTTTTTTTCAATATTTTAGGAGCTGAAGTAGAAAATTTCATGTAAAGGAGATTCTAGTCTGACTATGTATATGTATCAGCGATGTTATAAAAATAAATAACATAGGTTTTCTTTATCGAGAATTATACAGTATATAGATATACACAGTGTATAGATTACATTTGTTCACTGATTAAGAAAAGTTGATGAAAAATGAATTTGTTTGAACTATCCTTAAAACGAGATTCATACGATATTCTTGCTACAAACTGCAAATACCTAAATAAACGTAAACTTAAAAAATGAGAAATTTATTTGAAGCAGATATAATGCATCGAATAGTTAATTAAGTAAACGAATAAAATATAAACGAATCTTGGATTGTATTACATACAAAATACTTAGCAATAGAATTAATCTGACCTCTGTAATGATTGTACTAATTATCACAAAACTAAATTACAGGCTGCAACTAATAGTACTGTACTTATTGTTTCGTTGATGAAATGGACGAAGTGACCTTTGTCTCGCCTGTTCATGCTAATGAGCTTACTAATGGTTTGGCTATAAAAAGATTTTTTAATATATATGGGAGACCTATCGTCACAGGGGATAGGATTTCCTTGAATTCCCAGAAAAATATTTTTGCTACCAAATATTCTGATGATGCAGCTATACGTTTTTTAAAAGAATATATCTTTATTATATTGACAGTATTTAGCGATATATGCATATGTACATAACTGTTCTTATTTCGCAAGTTCTTTTTGCTCAGCATTTGTACTGCTTGCGTTCTCTTTATATGCATGCTACAGTTGTGTAGGTGTGCATGAAATATCTAAATATTTATTAGTATCTTTATTACTCAATTATTTCATTGTTCTGGCTAAAAATGTGATTATATGGATGTGTGTGTGTGTGTGTGTGTGTGTGTGTGTGTGTGTGTGTGTGTGTGTGCGCGCGCGCGCTATATAAGCATTGTGAGCAAGTCTGACTGTATATGTATGGTATATTTCTCGTAAATATGAATGTTATATCTATTGTAATTACTTACACATTGTAGTTTGCGAGACAAAACAGATCACATTTATCTCTATCTCTCTCTCTCTCTCTCTCTCGCGGGTGCCCCGCCAGCTGCTTCGTCAGACCGCGTATATACGAGCGGCGACGGTGGCGGTGGCGCGCGCGGGCTACATAATGCACCGAGCGAAGCCGCCTGTTGGGACCGCGCGAGCACCCACCGAGCGTTCGCGCTAACGAGATAAGCGCGCAGCACACGCCCGAGCGAATTTATACGTTTACGCGCCGATTAGTGATCTCGCTCTCGCGGGAAACATCGAGTCTGCCACCTCCGAGGCGTCGGCCGGGGCACCCCGACGAACCGGCGGGCTCGACGCGCGTCAATGTAAACTTAATAAGAGAGAGAGAGAGAGAGAGAGAGAGAGAGAGAACTAGAGAGCCCGAGCGCAGCGATTAACGTATGTATTTATATATGCTATGTACCTAAGCGGCGGTGAAGTCCCGGGATTTACGAGCACGGCCCTTATTATACATCCGGCACATATAATCAAGTGGATGCAGGTTCGGACGGTTTGCGTTGATTAAAAACATTAATAGCGCAGGTACTTTGAAGAATAGGAATGTGTTTGACGGACGAGGTAGAAGGGGGGTGCGGTGGGTGGTTATCGCATTGTTTGCATCGCTCTCGTTGGTATTTCGCTGATGCGTCCGAGGTGTAAAACTATTTCGATCGATACGAGCTCTCGGGCATTTAATCGCTCGCTTAATTAGCGCATAAAGTGTATAAATAATAATAGTTTGTTTTCAATTCTATAGGGCCCGATGTATTTATGGGAATCGGCGATATTTGTTCACTTTGCTATATAGGCTTGGAAATGATTTCTTCACAATCTATAACATCACGATTAATCTTCGTGTGAACTTTGGCTTAGAATCTTATCGATCGTACTTTATAATAGCGAGACTTCTAATCAGCACACCGATAAATGCGCGCATTAAATCGAATCCAAAATGCGTTATTCATCTCGCAATCGCTCATTGGTAAAGTCTACAGTATTACGAGAACTTTGCTCTGCGCGAATATCTTGTAATATTGATGTATACAGGTTGACATCGTTTTCTATCTTTAATTTTCTACTCTAACAATAAAGAAAAATACGGTTTTATATTGAGCAATATGCTGAGATTATTGAATAAAAGGACATTTACGAAAAATAACAAACCATTTAAATTTAAACTCAATTTAATGCAAATAGAACAGTCGGAATACTAATTCTAATAACTTTTGCTGAGAATAGAACAGAAACCGACTGATTCCTATAAACTCTATCTTCGATCGCGCAAGTCAAATTTCGGACGACAAGTCCCACTCGCGGATGGCAGCCCAAAATTGCGTGCAGCTTCAAGATTAAGATTTTCCCATAGCATGTATTTGCTCGCCTTATTTGCGAAATCGTACATAAGTTATTTGGAAAAAAATTCTTTCGTTTCCCGTCATGTTATGAATCAGGCATTTATCTTACTGCATATGGCTTTGCTTGTAACAAGAGTCCGCTCCAGGTATCTTATTTCACCTAGAATATCTTCTATCCCTTATTAATAATAACTGGGCATATTTTAGTCTAGTTTAGTCATTGAAGATGAACCAGAGCGGTTCCAAACGTCGGGCATTAAAGATAAATTTAAATTTAAAATGGTGGGGGCAGTTAGGTTGTCTTTTGATAACATACAATATAGTTTATTTTTAATATTTTGAATTTCTAATCTAATTTACTTTTATTTTTAGTAGTAATTCCAATGCGGATTCTACAGGGGAGATTATAAACGAGAACATTCTAACTGTAATTATATTAATATAGTAGATTATTGTATAACGACTGTAAAACTCATAAACGTATCTATTAATTTATATATGTATATATTATTACACAAGTAATGCACTAATTACAGATTGATTTTTAATGCCTTATTACGAGACTTTTGAGACAATAGTTCGCCACAATTAGACTTACAAACTATATTGAATATCACGCGACAGAAATAACTAAAATTAAACAAATTTATAAAAATCGCTTACAAACTATGTTTTTATTTATACATGTGAATATACATTATTCAATTTAAAGTAATTCGTAAATAAATCGTATGAACTTTTTATTTATTTTTTAAAAATAGATATAAAATTTAATCAAGCTAAAATAGAATAAACTGTTCGGTCTCGTAATCGGAATAAATATGAATAACATTTCTCTTAACGGTTCTCCTTCATCGCTCTCGAGGCTACATTTATCGATCCGAGAATGCCGATTTATTTTGACCGCGTGACCTTTCAAGCGATACACGGCTTCGTCGCTCTTTATAATTTAGCAAGATTTTCCCGTTTTGTTAGAATCTGTTAATAAAATATTTTTGGTAAAGCTTGATCGGTTTTTTTGTCGGTTATGGTACGAGGCGTACTTGGCCGTAATTTATCTGGGAAGCACAGGTAATAATTATAATAAAAATACAATTTAAGATTTTTTCGAGATGAGTTGCATATTTAAACCATCCGCGTAAATTTATTCAATAAAGTTTTTTTTAGGTTAATCAAACCTTCTTGGATACTTGTGTGTCGTTCCAGCGAATTACGGTTCGTTCAGTAGCCGTTTTTTGGAAACTTTCAAACTTTATCTAGAAATTTCCACTATGAAAAAAAATTTAAGTTACTACATTCTGATAAAACATTGCGTGAATGTAAAATTAGTTGAATTGAGAGAAAATACTATTCTCTATATTTCAACCAAAGATGCCTATGAGACTCTTCGTTAATATAATAAATGTTCTGATGTTATAACTATCGATCTTATAACAATCGAAGGTAACTGTCGATGCCTTGGAAAAATGTATATTTTACTTCTAATATGAAGCAGTATACTTTAATCGAGTGAGAAGCCAATAAACATAAAAAATTGATATTAAATGTTTATAAATATTCACATCTCCCATATTAGTCTTTGACATCACACATTACAATACACATCATAACTGTTGACCTGAACATTTTATGTCATCATTTCATAATAATCTTGTATAACCAAAACTATATATATATATACATATATATATATATATATATATATATATATATATATATATATATATATATATGCCGGTTATAAGTTGAAGAAAGAAGAAATTCACAACATATCGAATGAAGGCGGGCACAAATAAAATCATAAGAGTTACGAATCCCGCTATTTATTGAAAATCGAAGAAATCAACGCATAAATTTATAGTTGAATTGCTACAAGCTATACGCCCTGACACCCACTAATGCAGATTTAATGGCTATCTAAGAATATATATATCTCCACCTATATACATCGCTCATATTAATAATCATCAAAACATAAATTTTCTCTCGCGTATATACATATATACATACACTTCTACGATCTGCGTACTGCTCGTAAATTAACGGAGGCGGCACTGTGCGCACCGTTCGCTTCGAACGTGGATTGGAAAAAAAAGCAAGAAGAAAAAATACGACGGACATTCATTTTCCACTGTAAGCGTTCCAGTAGAGGCGATTCTTTAATTCGGAAAGCCCTATTTATGGCTATGGAGGAACGAACTCGTAAGGCCCTGTATAACAGTCCTGACTTGTATTGACCGAACCGTGATTGAGTAAACGCAATATTTTGGTTCACGCTTCTGGAAGCAAAAGAAACTGGCTTATCCATTTTAGTAAATAAAATTGTTCACATTATCACTATCATATAAGTACAACTTTTGTATGTTATTGTTTATTCAAATAAACATTCTTATCCTAACTAATGCCATCCTTTTGCAGTCTCGTAATTCACGGGTGCTTGGAACGAAAATAATTGACGATAAAACGTGCAGAGACTGGCGTGTTAGACAAAACAATCGACAAAGAGATAAAGGATGAAGTGAAGCTCATAAGGCACATCATTAACTATACATTAACTTCTATATATGCCTATGCGTACATACACGTGTGGCGAGCGAAAGGATGTTCTACGAAATATCGGGACAAACGTTGCTCCCGCAGTAGCGGCACCCGCTTCACCCACAATTGCGGTTTCCACCGCGGCATGCACATCGTTCTTTAATATAGCCATTACGGCCGCGATGCTGCAATTCATCGCACGCTCCCGTTCCCTATCCACTTTAAAATTCGCTTCGCGCGTTCGCGTTCCGGATGCTTTCCAGCTCCCCTCTGTTTTTCAACAGGAAAATGCAGCAAAGCTGAACTCTGGATGAATAAGCCATCGACCACGGAAAATATCCATATCCAAGCTGCTTTCTCTCGAAGTGGCGAGGGATTACGGCGAGCGACTCGGTCGAGCTTGAGCGCTTTCACCGATATACTGATGTATATAGTGTATATATATATATATATATATATATATATATATATATATATATATATTCAGGGGAGCCTTTGATACGCAAATTTTTCGGGGTACCCACGGGGCGTGCCAGCGATTGTATATCGGATCGGCGGGGTCGAAGGGTTCGGCTGTACATCGAGTTGGACGAGCTTCCCCCGGGGCCAGCGACCAACGCCACCGTTGCGGGAGCTACGATCAAGCGACGTTAACCGAGATATCCGATGTTGAAGCTCGGGAAAAAAGTTAGAAAGGATATTCGCTTTTGGCACCACGCTTGATCTTTCACATATCGCAGTTGAATGTAGTAACTGACGTGATGAATATCATTTGAAAGTATATAGCTTATTTAACGTTATAAAAGACCGGTTCATTATCAAGTTTAAATTTACAACTATAATTTTTTGAAGTATAATTATATTATAATTATAATTGTGAACTATAACTTATAACTATGATTGATGAATTTTTTCGCGACCTTAAATAATTTTTCGCATTATTTATTGATCTGTCACTGCTTTTTAAAAACCATATTGCTGATCGATTATTTTCATATAAAATATAATCTTTGGCATTCTTGCAGAAAAATTCGCTGAATACGAATCCAAAGTATAAGTATCATGATCGAGTGAAGGTTTTACATTAGATAATATAAAATAGGATGAAAAATTCTTATAATTCCTCTATCTATGAATCATCCATAAAATTTAATTCCTTAAACGATAACTCTTCGATCTCATTACCTGAAAATTCCATTACCTTATAATCCGATTAGAAGGTGACTCATACACGTCGAAGCCTTGAAATACAGCATTTTAAAATAGTCATTGATTCGCGAGCGTTTAAAATTCTACGATAACCCTATGAATGTGTGTTTGGCACACACTGCATCGCAGAGCTTGAATACGAAAAGCCTGTTCGTTATTGGTTTCTGTTGTTTTGGAATTTTGAAATGAAAGAATTTGGGGGATATTCAATTTAGGAGATTAATATGATTGTAGGATAGACATGATTGAATGATTGGATTGCTAAACTATTTTTTAGTAGTTATTAAAATTTCTGATATAAAATAATCTAATACGATATTAATTACGAATTTTGATTCGGCAATACCGCAAGCCGCTATGATTACACATAATTCGACTTCAAGAATTATTTTCACTTTCTTTGTTTAAAGATCTGTTATAATTAAAAACTATTTTTTACTATTAACATAAATAGTTTTACAAAATTATCGGTTAACATGAATCATTTAATAGCAAAGAGTTGATCAATCAAAACAACCATGTAATTTAGTCCATCTCGGTCGTTTTCAATCACAAGCGGCAATGGGAAAAAGAAGATTCATATTTGGCCCGTAGGGCTTTCAACGAAGGTGTAAGGAGCTAAGATACACGCAATAAACGTCGCCGCGAGCGAGCTCATAATATATAGCGTTCGCAGGAATTCGATGCAACCGATGGAACGCACGCGCGATCAGGCCGTCACCGTCGCGGCTGCCTTATATGAATAAATTACGCTTTATCGAAGCGTTATCGTACTGGAGGAGATAGTTGGAAGAGGGAGACGAAGTGGTAGGATGAGAAAACCTACGAGATTTTTCGGCCTGAAACTCAATTACCGCGAGGGGGAAAACCAATGCGACGATTTAACGACTTGATCTTGTGCACGAGCGATCCGAGTTCCACTGGCCTGTAGGCTATAGATGAATAATTTTCGTTATTTAAACCGTTCAATTTTGGAACAGGGCAACTCGAAAAAAGAGAAAAAAGATAAAGAAAAAAGAGAGATAGGTGTGGAGAATGGTCGTGCGTTCTAGTTAATTAAAAGCGATAAAAATACTACTCTTTTGATAGTCCAATTTTGGATTTAACTCTAAAGATCTTATATATTCTAATAGATATCGTTTGATATTTAATACTATCGAAAATGGCTGAATTAGATTCGCGAATTTAAAATATTATATATAATTTTTAGAAATTGGTTATATAGGCTCAGGTCGCCTGGGTTCGATACATTTCAATATGGATCAAATTTATTTTTGCCCCTGCCTGTTCAAGAGTCCAGTATTTGAGAGGTTATTTATATTTTAATATATATGTTTGGGTTACCCTTCGATATTCACATATTCTTCGCTACAGTGTCGTTTTTTTATTGCTTAATTCTAAAATATACATTTTAATTCAATAAAATACATGTATCTATGACTCCATGCATATTACAAAATCAATTAACTCTCTTCTACTCTATTTATGTAACATTAATTCTTCAGCTCCGCTTATAGTATATACACAAGTCGGGAGGAAATTTGAATCAAAAGTCAATATCTTCGTTCAACGTCTATAAATGAATTTTCCGACTAAATTGATCGGGTGAAAAGAAGGAACGTGGTCGTGTCAATTCAGAATCGGTCCCGGTGAGAAAAGCCTCATGTATAAAATAAGATAGAGGAGCACGAGTTATTGGCCGAAACAACGAGCCAGTTCTAAAGTCTTTGAAGAACGGGTACAAATATAGAATAAAACTCCTCGATCGGCCGATAAACCTTATTGAGGTGATTCCCCGGTCTATTGATTGCCCTTTTATTAGCTCGCGCTCACCTACACACGCTCCCTTATAGATAAGGATACTGTCGGTTTAGTAAATGAAAAGAAAGACAGATCAACAGAGTGAGAGTGAGGGAGAGAGAGAGAGAGAGAAGGGGGGAGATATAGATTGACAGCGGGAGGCAAAGAGAGAGGAAGTTGATAAACTAGCGTCTCGGTCATGTTGGTACCGTAATGTACAGACACACACAAACACACACACACACACACACACACACATACACACGCACACACAAAAGGTATGTAAAGAAGAGAGGGAAGAAAAACTGATCAATACACAACGCGATCATCAGTATAGCAGCACTACTGCATACCTGTGTATAGACACATACTCAACTCCTATTCTTCCTCGCCCTCCCCTGAAGCGTGTGGGTTTTCTGATTACACTCACACAACCTATACACAACTCTGTTGCGCTTTGTGGCGCGAAATCCTATTCACCTCTTTGCGTACGCATTAGGGGGGAAGGAGTCATAGTGGCATGTATATTAATCGACCACGCGGGCGCACTTTATTATTAGCGTTTTATTTACTATAATCCCAATCATTGTGCAAAAATAGTGCGCGGCCCAAAATCTGTAATACAAGATGGATCGTTATTTCCAGAAAAATTCGCCGTTACGCTTGTTCGAAAAGAAGGTTTTAAATATATAGGGTTTTAAACAGAATTCTGTGTCTTATTTTCTACGAGAACGGCGTCTACCTACAGTTAGGACTTCATGTTCTGTTACATTCGCCGAGGCTGCAAACATTAATTTATAAATACACGATGAACGTAAAATATGTTACTGTTTTCCTCGTTTAAAAGTTATTTAGTTGGCTAGATGCTTTCAATTTTAAATGAAATAAAGATGTTAAACAAAATTAAATCATTCTACTTACGTCGACTAATATAAAATAAGCTAATAAATATTTTAATTGCTTTTATAGTTTTTTTTTTATAATGTAATATAATTATAATGATCATCTTCAAAAAATTTTAAATATAAAATCTGATATATAAAAATCAAAATATTCATTTTCTTAGGAAATGGTAATGTAACTGCTCCTTTCACCAAAAGTTTCATTGCAGATATGGAAAGTTTTGGTAAAGATGTCAGTCGGGTTGGTTTTTTATCAACAAAATTAATTATCATTTGTATATTTCATTAGAATTATATTATTGCATAACAAGTACTGTGAAATCGATGGAAATATGTATTAGCTTAGTGTTGCTTCAGCTAGAGATAAGGATAACTTCAACAGAATAAGCTTCATAAAAATTCAATAATAATGATACACTATTAGTCAAGTGAATATTTTCATGTGTATGATCATAATAATCTTGAAAAATTCTACAAATGTAATAAAATATAGAATAAAATGATTTTTTCTAGAACATAGTTTTGGTATCATGAACAAGCGTAGCCTTGATTTTATTTTATAATAGATAAATTAAGATGGAATTGTTGTTGGTCTATTTCCCATAAGCGTATAAGTAGTAATGTGGAATAACGTAAAGCTGTGGGTCGGAGAGTATTGAAATCGCATTTACTGAGTATAGAAACAAGGAAAGTATATTCTTCTCCAGGAGGCGACATATAAATTTTTTAGTTTTAGTGAGTATATTATAAGTAGGAATATGAAAACTACTGTCAATCAGAATTTCTTATTAATTTCACAATTTATATATTTCTCACGTACGTTTTTAGAAACGTTGCAAACAAATTTATGTTACAATTTTTTTCATATGCTCTACTAAAACGTTAGATTAGATATAATGAATTAACTTTGTTTTTTGTTAAAATTAAGAATTTATAACTGTGAAGGTGTAAAATATTTAGATAAGCATTGGGCTGTAAAATGTTTAGCACCACTGTTTACTTGTAATATATACAAAATTTTCAAGTAATATTAATTCATGATATTACTGAGAGCGTATTAGTTTTTATAATTTTTCATAAAATCATTCTATATATATTCTGTTAGATAACAATCCCTGATGAAGCGTGCATAAAGAATACTAGTAAATAAATCAAATAACTGTGTATATATCTATAAACATAAGCTTAATATATAAACGTAACTATATTAATTAAATTCTGTACATGACGAATCAGCATCGTAATGGTGAACAAATTATGGGAATCTCGATCTTAATTATGAACTATCCCAGCGTCCAATTAAAAATGGATACCCCTATGGGCTTCTTCCCCGATTCTGTAAAATTCTTTCCTTCCGCCCTGGCGCGACGGTCGCCCGCTTTGAGGGCAATCTAACTGGCCCGGTGGCGCCGCTGCGCGAGCGGCACGTTCGCCTCAATGTTGGCGCAGAGGATGGAAGGTTTTTTAATCCCGACGTAATCGCCGGAATAAAAGCGCACTCGCACCGGACTGAAGCCGCCCCGAAAAATACAGAATAAACATGGGCCAATAAAAGGGAGAAGTAAAAAGGAAAGGAGAAAAAAGTAGAAGGAAATGAAAAAAAGAAGGTGTATACGTCATGCGATTCAAATGAACTCGACAGATTTTACGTGGCCCATAAAGCCCGTCTTGCTTTCCTCCTCTCTTCCACTCCTCGTTATCTAGCCCCGTTCCTCCTCTTCTTTACCTCTTTCTACTTTGCATATGCTCTCCCTCTCTTGCTCTCTCTCTCTCTCTTGCTCTCTCTCTTTCCTTCTCTCTCTCTCTCTCTCTCTCTCTCTCTCTCTCTCTCTCTCTCTCTCTCTCTCTCTCTCTTTCGGTTTCCCGTCTCGAGTGCGTAGTAGGTCTCATGCACGTACGAGAGCTGGTCGCCTCTCGACTCCTCAGCGTGCTACGCTCGCGGCGCGTACTGCAGCTTCCACTCGACGAGATTTTCATCTAAGTTGTGCGATAAAATGCGATTATCTGCGAACGAGGCCTCTTTTCCCTGCCCCTCACCGAGCAGCTCAGCAGCAATTTGCAGTGTATAGCTCGAATTGAGAAAACGAGAGAACGAGAGAACGAGCGAGAGAGAGAGAGAGAGAGAGAGAGAGAGAGAAGAGAGAGAGAGAGAGTGGAAGAGCTGGATGAATTTTCCTGCACTCTTGAATTTCTTCTGCATAACTCTCCTTCGTTTGCCATAGACAGTATCTATCTTGCTCTCTGGCACATTTGCTCCCTCCTCCCATTCACTTCCTTAACAAATCCTTTATTTCCTTCCTTGTTTCTATATTTATCACTAGGAAGAGAGAGAAGAGAGAGAGAGAGAGAGAGAGAGAGAGAGAGAGAGAGAGAGAGAGAGAGAGACAGTGAGAGTGAGAGAGGGAGGGAGAGAAGATAAAAGAGAGAGAGGGAAGATAAAAGAAATAGTAGGAATCGGCCAGTACGACCTTTAATTTTATTCTGTCAACATCTGTTGCCATCTCGTATTTTTTCTCATCTCTCCCTTACGTTGCATAGATCCGTTACATTATAGAGGCTTTTTGATAGAGGCTTTTTGATAGTGGCTTTTTGATACTCGAGCCACTCAATATAATCAGGCCACCTTGGTTCGATATATTTCAATATGGACTGAATTCATCTTTTGCTCTGTTCAAAGGTTATTTAATTCACTGTATATGTTGTGTAATCCTACCTCCTCGATATTTGCATGCTCATCTCCACAGTTACGTTTTCTTATTGCTTAATTGCAAATTAGACATTTTATTCTTAACTCATTAAAATCTATGAATCTAATACCTGTATACCTTACCTTTAGAATACAATTACGTAAATAATATATACACTTGGAAAAAGAAATATTCTATATATATATATACATATCCTTGGAATGAGTTTGAAATTACTTCCCTATTTTATTTTACACTACTTGCGCTCGCGGGCTAAATTTCCTTTTCATTTTCAGCACGATCTTATCTTTTTCCGTACTGACGGGGAAACTGGATCGAAATCGATTTCCAGATACGATTGGACATACCCGTTGTAGCTCGCTCTGCTTTTCGTATGTGTTTGAGCTCGCTTGCCTGGCGAGCAACGTGAAATAGCTTAACTTACGGTACAGAAGGTTAACGCGACGATCGAATATAAATTTTACATGAATGGATATAATAAAGTACTATTTTTTATAAGTATTGAAAAAATATATGAAAAAACAAAAATATGCAAGAGGAACCTTGCAAACGAACTTGTTGGAACGCAAAAGTGACTTAAATCCCGAGTCGAAATTGCAAAGGAATGAAAATCCATATGTAATTATATATAGAAATTATTGTGTAGTCCTTAATTACATATCTACAAGAGATAATAAACTCACCATTGATATCTAGTAAAATGAGGAAAAAATCTATCTAAGAAATATTTATTACTCAATGATTGTTCAAAATGAAATGATTGATAATTTGATTTATAAGTATAAAATCATGTTCTACGTAAGAAAAAAGTCAAATCTTCCTAAAGAATATTTTAAATTAATATCTTTTACTAAACGTGTGTTTAAATCCGTATAGCATTTGCATCATGGCTATCCAAATCAATAAAGTAGTTATTAATGGAAAAACGATCATTCTAGTCTAATTGGTTCCAAATTAAAGAGGCACTATAATGCGTTGCAATTTCTAACAAAGTTTCTATGAAATACTTATACCCTCTATAACAAATGAGAAACGAAAATAAGAAGAAAGAAAAACTATTCCATTAGGACAGTTTATATCGATCTATCTGCATTAATCGTCCTCAATGCACTGAAGCTTTTAACGATGAAATTTAACAATTTCGAGAGCTGTTAAAACATATAATTAATTTCATAATTTTGTTGTATAAATTTCATGTTTTTATGGAGAGTTTTCAATGAAGATGAAATATTGTAAAATTATCATCATGAAAGCAATATTTAGAGTAAGGAATGCTAAAAGGAATATTATTACTGAAAATAGAGAAAAGATAGGTTTAATGAGAATATTTTGAGGAGCACAAGCTTGTTAGCTTAAAATCGTGGGCTTAACGTGAAAAGAGCATCGGTAAAATCGGTAAAAAAGAAGGGATCAACGAGTAGGCAGAATAAGATAATTCACATGATATGAATTTAGTGCAGAGTAGTTTATTTTATTTTGGATTAAAGCCGAGGCAAATCAGTGGCAACCATGATATTAGGTTCTTCATTATTAGTAATTTTACGAAGGTCATTGTCAATATTCATATAATACGCTATTGCGCCAATCAGATTCAATTTTTATTGGCAAGTGCATTTTCTCTATAAAAGCATCTGCACCCGAGGTAAAACTTTTTTTTTGTGGATATGTATAAAATAGTAATAGACCTTAGGTTTTGTCTCTCTAAATAAGTATCTTCGTGTAAATTAAGAAGGAGAGAGAGAGACAGAGAGAGAGCGAATTCAAAGTCTTTATGTTTTGGGAACGTTTTGTCGGATGCGGTATATAGGAGACGTACTGTTCAGTATTACCCTCTTTCAGGCTGAAAAATAAACTCGTCTATTCATTGTTTCGTGTAATCGATTCTCAGTCAATACTCAAGTATATGTGTGTTCCATGCTTCTGTGTGCGAGCGTGCGTGTGTGTTCGCTTAAAGAAGACGCCATTTTATACCGATAAAACGAGGCTTTTACTTAATTGTAGGGGTTCGAGTTGCTAACCAAGAACGGTTAATCAAATTGCTTTCGATTCGATTGAATCAATTTTTTAGAAACTCGCTTAACAAAGAAAAAAAGAGGCCGATAAATGGACAGGCCATTATTCAATCTCAAAATTATCATTTAAAAGAAGCAGATTTAAAAGAAGAATTCTTCATATACATTTTGATTTGCATATTTTTTTAATAATTATAATTATAAATAATTATTAATAATTTAATTATAAAAGTAGGTAGGGACAGTGTTACGGGCATGGTCGAGAGTCGACAGTAGTTGGTTTGTTCCACATTTGGAATCCCATACATTAGATCGGGTGAACTAATTCCTTTTAACATATAAGTAATAGGGCAGAAAACTCTTACATGTAAAAATTTGATATTTTGACTACCTTCCGGACAATTCAAAAATCCAAACTGATTTAACAAGTAGTAGAGCTACAGTAAAGAAACTATTTACCTCACGTACATGACAAAATCTTTCGAAGAATATGAAATTTTTCAATATTTAAATTTAAAATATTTCAATTTCAATATTCAAAATACAATATTTAAATTTTTATTTAATTCTTAATATCGAGAATTTTTCAACAAATATTAAATGATATTAGTATCATCACTAATTTTTGTGATATAGTCGGTGAGTTTTACATACATTAGCAGTGATCGGTTAAAGCAAAAAATTTATATCATTATTTAGAATTAATTGTATATATATACTAAGATGTTTATAATAACTCCTGGAATTATATCAATATTCAATAGTACTATGGAATATTTTAATTTATTTAATTTGTGCTTATTTTTATTTTTATTATAACTTCACAACGATTTTCATCAATATTCTCCACATCATTTGCATCCACTTTCTCGGTACCAAATTCAGTAATTCGCGAAAATTCGTACTGCCGCCTATGAAGGTAAATTGTTTTCGTAATCTAGTTTAGGGTACATAGTGAGTTTTAAGTTAATTATTTGCTGATGTTTCTATCGAATTTTAGTAGTTTTAGAAAACTTTTTTTTACGATGTTCATCAAACAATATAATTGGAATATTATTGAATGGGATATTATTGAAATTGCACCATTGTGCTATAGATCGATAAATTTCTGATTTCACGAAATAGATCAATTTAAAAAAAACTTTAATACAACGTATAATTTTATACGGAATCAATTAAATATTTTAGATTCACATTTGTTTTCATGAAAGACACGAGCGACCATTTCGAATTCGATCAATACGAAACGAAAATATAGGGAAAAAAATTACGCTGGCTTTTATACATATTACAATGAAACTATTTTCTATTGAGCTGGTAAATTATATACATATACTTCATATAAAAGAAAAAATTAGCAAGCTCGTATGTTTGTCAAACGCAATATGCGAAATTAATTAGAATTTTGCGATGTGATAAATTTCACGTCAATGTTCCTGCCTGGGGCCATTTTAGTTAAAATTCATTCCGAAAAACTATTTCTCGCTGTATGAAATGAATACCATTGAAGCAATCGAATTTTATTAAGTAAATCGAATGTTTAATAAAAATCTCAAATGTATAAAATGTATAAACAAGAAACCGAAAGGTAATAAAAAATGCCTATGAAGCTTGTTCTTAACCAATAATTTTACACAAAATTTTCAACGCCAAAGGGATATCCAATTAGCCTGTTAGTATATTTTTTTCAATTTAAAAAAAAATTTTTCAGATATCTTTCTACGATGTTCATCGACCCTTTTAGTGATTTTTGTTCCATCCCCTCTGCAGCAACAAAATATTTTCTTTTCATGATTTATTTAGATAATTAATTCTAATTAATTCTAATTCTAATTATAATTATCTAAAAAATAATGCTATAGATAAACCAATGCTGTTCCAGCGATCAGACTTTTCGTTTGAGCTCAAAGATGGCATTAAACTTCAGTTAATTTTCCCTATTTTACAATATCTAATAGCTAAAATAATCTGGTTATTAATAGCTCTTCAGGTACTAACCATAAGTAAGTAAAGTAAAATAATTTCGCATATCTGAAAGACAGTGCGTACATATATTATTTGCAGCCGCTACTTGTGCAGATATTCAAAAGCACAAAGGATGTCAGTGTGCGAGATTCTTTAAGAAGAAAGAATAGGGTGCAATGGCTAAGCAATACAGTCGCAAGAGTTTGCGGGTCCTGTGCGATTTACAGTACGCGTGCACGGTGGCGTACTGACGCAGAGTATACGCGAAGGATAAGTATCGGTATCGCGTATATGAGTAAATGTGTGTTAATGGCTGTGTTCACGAATAAGGCGATGATCATTGCGTTGTTTCTTTGACGCCTCGAGAAAAGAGAGATTTAGGTAGCCTAAGAAGTTTGGATGACGAAAGAGAAGTTTGAAAGCGTTGTGCAAGAAATCGAGATCATTCCTTAGAGGGGGCCCGGCCGCCGTTTGCGAAACTCTCCCCTCCCCCGTCCACCTCTCTGCCACTGCGTTCCCTTGCGAGAGTTCGAGCTGTTTGCTCGCCGCCAGCGCCTACTCCCGCTGAATATTCCATTAAGCTTGGGGGTCTAACTTGGTTTGGCGGGTGTTTGCTTGACGCGCTGTCTCTCTCTCTCCCTCTCTCTTTTGATCCTTCTCTATCTTTTTCTTTCGCTCAGTTCCCATGGTTCTATTTCGACCCTTTCTAATCCAACTGGATTTTGATTAATATCTATCGACGAAGCCTGAAAATGCTGTTTCTGTCGATCCCTATCTACGGTGGATGGATTACTTGGCTATGTTTTTCATTCGTCAGTATGGTTAAGTAAGAGAGTGGGATCGGGATGTTATGAGAGGATAAAAATCGAATGCGTATACAATTTTTCAAGCGAATAGAGGCAAGAGAGGAAATAATGATACTTTCTATCAGAAGCGACTATGATTCTGAATCGAACTTTTATGGGAATAGAATCGCAAGTAACGTATAGAAGATGTATAGATTATATGTAAGTAACGTATAGAAGACTTACATAATGCGAGGGGCAAACTGTCTATTTTAGAGACTGTTATTTTCTCTACGTAGAAAATGGTTATCATAACGTATCCAAGCAGTAGCATCTTTTGAACTTTTTTGTCAACCTAGGAGCTGAAAGATTTCCGCTGCCTTGACATAAGTCATGGAATCGGAAATGTTTTCTAAATGTATATTAACCTTGTGAACATGAATTTTAATGTTCATATACCGTAAAAATTGTAAGCAATTTAAGTGTAAACAATTATCATTAATAAACATTTATATATCATTTGTTTTTTTATATTCAAATTAAAATAGCCTATTTACAAATTGCAAACATGTGAAAGAAGATTAAAATATTTATGGCTTTCGACTAAGAAATATAGTTATTATAAAGAAAACTCTTCATTATATCAATCAAGAAACAATCCATTTTAATTTCTTATAGATCTTAAAGCAAAAATTCATTAAAACTATCCTATGATCAAATAAATATTATAAATTCTTTCAATAAATGCAGGTTTTAGAGAGTTACATTTTCTTTCAAAGAACTCTTTTCAGTTCATCAAAATTAAACCTTCTTATGCCCAAGAATTCAAAGTGAAACAAAAATTACAAGCGAAACAATGAGCATGGGTCGTCTTTTGTAATTTATCTTTTTTTAATTGACAATATTTCGAAGCTAAATACACTTTTTTTCATATCCAGGAAGTTTCTTATACAAAGAATGATTCTAAAAGGCCCAAATCCATCATAAAACAAAAAATTAACATTTGGAGAGATAAAAAAGGCACATGTCTTTATTAGTACGTTTAATATGTATGTTCAGTTTCATCCAAATGATAATTCGTTTAGCTATTTATATTAATAGCAAAAAATTGGTCAACTTATCTTTCTTTTTTTAATAATTATTAGGTTAAAACTATAGTTTAGTTTATAAATTCAATCATACTTTTAATAGTATATAAATTCAATTACACTTTATATTTTTAAATTAATTTATGTGATATTGATAAAAAAAAACAAATTTTTTTGGGCTCTCATGTATATTATAATTATTAACTGTAACTTCTATACATTTATATTTTAAATTTAATTTTTCAGAATTTTACAGATATTTATTTTTAGAAATAATTCTTACGAGTTGAATATAAACGCAAACATACAGATCTGTGGTCTTAATTAACGTAACTTTCATTTAAAAAATTTCAAGCGCCTGAACTACGAAAAATACATTTTTAAAAGAAGCATAAATCAAAATAAATAATAATATTCACCGAAACAAGCCATTATGAACGAAGCACTAAATAAACAATTATACAGCAATGGAAATAACGATAACATGCATGCCGCCTCATGACTCCCAGGTCGCTTAAAATTCATCACCTCCCCCCCACAAAATAAACTTGGATGCCGGAGAATAAGCGAATAGTGTGTGCGCACACGCCCTCTTGCCCGCAGAATAAATATACCAGCAAAGCCGGCATGTTTCTCTTGCACACCCCGCCACCCCATTCTCTGTTTTCCATCGAACTACCAAAAATTCAAGTGCGAGCAAATATCCTGATCCGTGAATTTCCATACATCGTCGCAAAAAATCCATGCCTCTCTATTGCTGGACTCAACGAAGCTCTAATGAAAGATTCAAGCGATGACGAAACACTTTCAAACATCAGGAAGAACATGGAGAAATGAGGTGGACAGAAAGAATCCGCTCTACCGTCGCTTGATTGGCACAAATCGATCCACCATGTATATATATATATATATATATATATATATATATATATCCACGTATAATATATACATATATTCTCGCATTAATATATATATATATATATATATATATATATATATATATATATATATATACATTCAAGCGAGGATACTCTTCTAGTATAACAGCTGAGCGAATAGACTACAGGACTTCGTCGACGTTGCGGCTCATCGAAGGCGCATGCAAAAGCGCCTGCCGCATACACATCGTGTTTCTTCACACATATATATATATATATATATATATATATATATATATGTGTGTGTGTGTGTGTATATATACTTACACGTAAATTTCCTCGCTTACTTGGAAGACACATACACGTATATATGTATATGTAGACAACGTGGCGCCACAGCGCCGCGCCGTGCCTCTGACTTTTATCGATCTGAGTTTCGTGCTGCTTTATACCTTTAACGATCTCGTTTATAGCGATTCTTACTTCTCTCTTTCTCAACCACTTTCTTCTTTTCGATTTACCCCTCTCTTGCTTCCTCCCTCTACTTGTCTATCTCTGTTTTTTCAGCGTACGTTCAGCAGCGGAGGCAATTATATACGGGATTTTCAGAATCACCGACCGATGCGGCGAGCAACGCGGAACACCTAACCTCAATTTTTGCGCATGCACGAAAGAGTATGCATGATACACACACACACGCGCGTGTGAGCGTGTATGTATGTATGTATGTATTTTTTGTTTTCATGTGTTTGTGAGTGTATGGCGGTCACTTGCGCGCGGGCGTGCTGACATCCGCATGCGAGAGTTTTGTTTTGCACGAAGGCTCGTAGAATATAAGGAGAGGGGTAGAATACTATAATACTGGCATACTTTTTGAATTGACTTTTTATATATTCCTTTAATTTTCTTTGCATATTTTATATATATATATATATAGTCGTCTGTTCCTCTATGAATATTTATTATGAATGCATTTCCGTAAGAACTGTAAACGTCAAAGTTTTGAACTTACCGACACTTTTTTACGACCTATCTTAGTGTAATTCCGTAGTTTCTCACGTTTGGAGAATTTTAGGGAGTTCATTACTGACAAGTATACTTTAATATTATATATCCTATATCTAAAAGGTGGAGTGGCAAGTTTTTTTTTCGTTCGTATATACGTAAGAAAAAAATGAAAGAGTCACTGAGCAAACTTTTGCCCTCTAAAATATGTATATGAAAAAGACAAAATGCACTGTCTAGATTTTATAGTTTTGTTGAAACTGTACCGCATAATATTCCTATATATTAATCCAGGGCGATCGATCGCTGCACCCCTACCTCAGGCGTATTCATAATAAATTCGAATTATACGCGGAAAGGGGCTCTAAACCCGCGCCCTATTCGAACACATACAACTCGACCGAACACCCAGCGGGAGCGAGATAATAACAATAAGACGAGCACTAATAATAGATAGCACATAGAAACGTAGCACGGACTCACAGTCAGCTGCCAGTGGCGACTCTAAGATGCGGCACTACGGGCACCAGCTCGACCTCCACAATCGGGCCGCCCGGATTATTATTGTTCATCGAAGCTCCCGGCTGTCAGGGCGATCGGTCTACTTCCTACTCCGTTGACGACGTTCAGCCTTCCGCCCGCCACCCGTTCTCCTCTCTTCGAAGAAACCCGAACGACCTCCACTCCGACGAGTGGCAGTAACGAAGCCCACTCTGCCCGCACCGTATCCGCGAAAGCACTCGAGTTCACTGCGAGGATAGAGGGAGGGGGTGAATAAAGGGATGCCTAGGGAAGGAGACGAAGGGGAGGACCGAACGGAGCGTGGAACGGGCGCTCCGCGAGGTATGCTTATGTGGAGAAGCGGGAGTGCGTTCTGATTCGTAGCAACACCTGCGGCAGAACAAACATCGAGGTGGACGACGACTCAGGATCGTTATTTTCCCTATAACGTACTGCTCTGGCACTCCGCACAGGTCGCGTCGCCGTTCACTGGGTAGGCCGAGCCGCGCAGCTAGACAACGAACCCACGAGCGCGCGCTCCCCCGTTAGCTCGGCCGACCTCGGGATTTTTCGGCGCTCCTCGCGAATACCCCGTGCTTACGTCACACGCACGCGTCCGTATAGTAAAGCGCGCGCGCGCGCTCGCCCTCGCTGCCTTGTGCCTGTGCCTCGCGTGCCTCGACTCGCCCTTTCACCCACCCACCCCACACCCCACCCCACTCTCTATCTTTGTCTATGTCTCTCTCTGCCAGCAGCCCGTGAGCAAGTGCAGTCGGATACGAAGAAAACAAAGGTGGTGAATTCGGCGGGTAGGGATGATTGCGCGCGCCTCTTTCGCATGTTCGAGCAGTATCGTTCGCATTAAATTGCGAGTGACCGCTCGCTCGGTGATATTTCCCTTTTTTTGAATTGTAAATTTGCGAAAAACACTTCACCGAACCTAGAACAATTTCGACTATCGACGTTGGAGTATTTTATTTATATCGCAGTAGCGATGAGCTCGAACTTTCATGTAAGTCACGGCTGAAAAGTCTGACCGATCTTGAACAGCACTACTGAAATGGCTTATTCCTTAGTATGCGGTATTAGCAACGTAGTATTTCCTTTTTCTTAATTTTATTTATTTTATTTTTTACATAGGGACATATGAAATTTAAATTATTCGCATAAAATTTTTTTTATTTAAATATATTTCATACTACTTGAACTTCCAAATCTAAACTTTATGATTTCTGAAATCTAGCGATTAAAATTCAGAACAAAACTGATACAAGTTTTTTTATCTCGTATAAGTTATATCGTTAGGTTGAAATACTTTATCACACAATAATGTAAAAGTTAATCGATGTAATTTGAAATGGAATTAATCGCATAGTACACAGGCGGAAACTGGATAGAATGCATTCTATATACTGTACGTAAAAGACATAAGCACAAAGATCACTACCATAAAAGGATTACTTAACAAAATGAAATGGGTCGATTAGCTTATATTGGGATTGTGAACGATAAGAGTATCGATTAATTTTTTTCGTTAACAGTATTGGACTGTTAAATCTAATAATATCAAATTCTCTTCCTCTATAAAATAGTTCAACGTAATCTTTAAATTTAAAAGTAAATCCAATCAGAAAACATACTAAAATGGATCATATTTCTTTGACTTATTTTGTTCTTATCTTTTATTACGTTGAAAATTTTACTAGAATTTCAAAAATAGGACAGGAAACGAATTCGTTTGATAATTCATTCGAAGCAACACATGATTCAAGTAAAACTTTTGAATTTTGAATGTTATTCTTGATTATCATCTTTTACATTATATTATGTTATTAATGTAAGCAATAAATATCTACGAATAAAAAACTGAAAACTAGATATATTAGATTTAGATTGAATCCGTATACTTTACAGACTTTTTGTTCCCCTATCTTTTTATTTATTCATTCATTAACGATATTTGTATCATTACTTGATTCTAAACTTATTTAACCCTGTATAAAGGTAATTACTAATTTTTTAAATTACCTATTTGTATCAATTCCAAGTAAAATTGAACTAGACATTTCAGTTCCAGTTCTAGTAAGATAATGACAAAGTATAAGCAGGAATTACATGTCAAAAAGAAATGCTATTTATACGGTCACACATGTTACAAAAAAATCCAATTATTTGTTTTAAGTAAATACTAATTTAAGGTGTACAAATATGATATAACGTATATAATTATATTGAGTCTCTTAGGTCCTTCAAATTTTGGTAAATAAAATTTAGAGCTAAGCTAATTTTCGCTATCACAAGGACGACGGTTTAATGTTTAATACAAATTAGAGGACCCTGATAACTATGATTTTGCATGGAGAAAATTAATCTGTTTGTAATGTTGAAGTATTAAAAAAAAAACAAAAATACAGAGAGAGAGAGAGAGAGAGAGAGAGAGAGAGAGAGAGAGAGACCAAGCGTGAGAAGAGTTAAACAAGACGCTCACGAGAGAAATAACAACGTGATGTATATCAAGAACCGAAAGGTTAAGGCGAAATTTTTTAATCTTCCCGGTCAGATATCAAGACTGCGAGAGGATGGAGAGATTGCAAAATTACATTCCATAGCAATTTCATTTCTTATTGTCTTGCACTCTACCTTTCTCCTGCCATCATCTTCCTTTTTCCTCACTGCTTTTTATCATAAACTTTGTTACTCATTCTCGTATAGCTCTCTTCAGTCTCTTTACGGCTTCTATGTAGAAGTTAACGCCGCAGAGGAGGGTAAGAGGATCGATGAAATGTATTTTATAGTAACAAATGCCAGTACATTGCAATTTAACCTTTTGACGTATAAAATGCGACATATATTTCAATTCATTACACGAAAATGATATCGTGACTTAAAAATGATTTTTTACGTATAAAACAATTATTCTTGAGCTGAAAAATTTGATGAATCATATTTATATCTTTTTTATTCAACTATGTTTATGATTCGCCCAAGTAAATCATACATCGATGCTTGGCTGAGCATTAAAAGACACTTACTATGTTCGATTAAAAGAATAAATGACCTTGCAGTAAATATTTAAATGGACTCGACGCAGCCTACGAGAGGCCCTCTGCTATTTAAAAAATCGATAGAAAAATATTCTTCAATGCTTCCCTATCCTATTCTTTAGATCACGCCGTCCGCGAGTTAGTCCGCAAGCAAGCGTTTTAGCACACTGCATCTGTTGATAATTGTCGCGCAGGGTAACTGACCTATCGTTCGTCATTGCGGAAGTGAGATCGCGACGACCTTCTTGCATTCGATGTAATGCGTCGCCGACACAAGGGAACAAATCGCTCAACGAATCAAGAACAATGGTCGTCTTTATCTGTCTTTTTTGTGACGGACGCGTAGTTTTGCAAAGCTCTTTCTGGCTCTCTCTCTCTCTCTCTCTCTCTCTCTCTCTCTCTCTCTACTGATCTTTATAGAAACAAAAAAGTACAATTACATAACTCCTTTGGAGAACGTAAGAGAAGGTGGATGTTAAAACCGCAAGAGTACCTCGACGATAATAGTGCGAAAAGAACTTTTGTCGCTTGCCCGCCTGGGCTGAATGAAAAAGAGATAGAGGGAATGGAATGGAGAAAAACGTATACGAATGTGAAGGAGAGAGAGAGGAAAGAGAAAGCGAGAAGGGAAGAAGGCGATGAAAGCGTTTATTTATGCATACGCTCTCGTGTCAAGCGCATTTTTAAAACCGCGCACGTTTGCCGCAGTCGATGGACGGGGCCGCAGTGCATGCATTTTGCTTTCCATTAGGATAAACACGCGTATATTATGTGTCTCGGTATCAAAAGTAAGTTTACAAAAAAAGGAAGCACAATTCTTCTTCGTCTTTTTCCTTTCTATCACATACAGAATGTAAAAGGAGACAATAATTAGGTGGTTATGAAAAATTTCCGACACTTGACAATTGGCTGTTTTAATGAATGAAATTTAATAACCCTATATATCGCTTCACGATATTATAATCGTCCTACCCCCGGGCCCGTAGTTAAATCGAACTTGCAAGTTTGGATGCCACTCGAATTGATCACCGTAGAAAAAAAAATAAAAGAGGAAAAAGTTGTACGTAAAATAATTAGAATAATCTTCACAGGATTAATATCACCTCTTGAGTTAACTCATGCAGCCAAAAAGGAACGTTAAATGATGTTAAATAGAGATACCTAGACCGCGTAACTACATGCTAAGCTACCGGTTGGACGTATGAGTCGCACAATTGACGGCGATAGAGGCATTGCGATGAAGCTGAATTAGTGTTTTGAGGCTGCTAAACATGGGGCAATAACTGTATTGTGCAGGGATACTGTGCAGGGCGTGCTATGTAACGACGCACGGACAAATTTTATATATTTATATATACATATGCGTGTGGTGTGAGTGTGTGTGTCTGTGTGAAACGACGCATGGAATCGAACGTCTCTAAATTCACGATCGCTAGCGGAAGATGAAGGTATATGTATGTATGTATGTATGTATGTATGTATGTATATATATATATATATATATATATATATATATATATATATATATATATATATGGAAACAGAGAAGGAGAAACGCACAGCAGAAACAGGAGATTCCTGAGAGAGAATCCAATACAGAATGCCGCAGCCCAATCAATACCGGAGACGAGGGATGGATGAAGGAGCGCGGAAGAAGAGGAAGTGGGACTAAGAAAGAGGCGAGAGAGAGAGAGAGAGAGAGGTTGGAACTCCGTCGAGTGCATTCTTCTGCATGGGGGTGGGGTGTGGATGAGGAGGTTGGTGGTGGTGATGTTTGGCTGTGTGAGTGGCATGCGCGCGCGCGAGCGAGGGACGGACATTGCTCCTACCTCGCGTCGTCGTTTTCTTTTTATTATTCTACTTCACCCCTTATGCAATCTCCCTCGCTCCTCTCCCCTACGCTTTCTTCAACGCGCCCTCTTTCTCTCGCGCGCTATACTCTTAACTTGATGGTGAGGCTATTCTTGAGTTGTTCTTTGTACCCCTCCCGATGGGATCTTGGCTTTAAATATGGCTACCTGTTTTTCCTTTTCTTTTTTCTTTTTAAGAGCAAATCTCGACCGTTTAGCGGTTGGTTTTTTTTGTCACGAATGCGAACGGGTATTGCGATTGTTAGAACGTCATATGTTTCTTTAGCGTAGCTGTAGCACTATTTTTATTATATTGTAACGAGATTTCAAGAAATTTATTGCTCTCTATTTTGCCACTTAAATTACTGTTATTTTCACTCAAATTTTATAAGAAACGAATTCTTTACTGAAAATAAAAGGACTACAAATACACGATTTATCAATATTATGATGATAGAAGAATAATTTTGACTTATTCCGCCTCAATCATATGCTGTGCGGTTTAATATTCCATTATACACAAGTTGATGCTGACAGAATCTCTGAGAATTATTTATAAATTGGATCGAAATTAAAAAATTACTACCTAAAGAGTTCTCTGTGCAAAATATGGTTGTCACTTCGTTTTTTTTAAATAGCCATATGTCGTATAATTAATAACCGGCAAAGTGATTTTGTTTGGCCTTGCATAAGTCACCGAATAGAATCCAGAATTTACGCATGCGGTCGCTGCACAATAAGCAAAAAAGAAGTTAATGATAAACGTTGACGATTTTAATGGAGAATTTTGAAATTGCTCAAACATTAAGGCAACGTGAACTGGTGTATGGTGAAATGAAAAATCTTACTCGATCGAATTGACGCAGAAATTAAAAAATTAGTTAACAAACATTATTGGTATGAGCAATACTAATCGAATTATCTGCTGTTTATAAAACCGTACATATAAAAATAAAAATTTATAAATGGGAAGAAATACATTTTTTGCACGTTTACTATTTGTTTTCACATTTTTCGGGGTTGATCATGAACAGGGACCGTCTGACTGTCATTATTTTAGTATAATATATTATAGTATAAAGACTGTAAGACCCACAAAAATATTTATTAAATTTAATTCAAAATAATCGATGTAAGTACAATTTTTAATTTTGAAGAATAAATAAGTACTCATACTTATTCATTAAAAGTATATTTAAATTTTATCGTTTAAAATAGTGGAGATCAATGCTTGAGATATATTATAAGTAGTATAGGTCAATGCGACGATTTTATCGAATTCGTAATACCTGTGCAAGAATAGTTTTAGAATTACTAAAGAATAATTTGATTTTATGGTTCATATAATAGATATATATATATATATATATATATATATATATATATATATATTTGCGTTTTTTAAAAACAACTAAAAAATAAGGATTGTAAAAATAATAGTTATAAACTAGAAAATCCAAATACGTATAAAAATTAAAATTCTAGAATAACAAATAAATTTCATTCGCAGGAATTGAGTGTGTCGGTCGCTTTAAAAATAACAATCGAACAAGCGGACGCATCGGAATCCTAATATTCGGGTAGTAGAGGGAGAGCAGAGTAGAAAAAGTACTTCGACGTTAACAGATCATCGATCCCCCGAGCAAATCACATGGAAATCTGTTTAAATGAACGTACAAATGGTTTGCACGGGGCACTGGAAAAGGCGCTCGGCACTGCCCCCACATTTCTCAATCTTTCTCTTTCTCTTTCGTTCTCTCCACTGTTTGGCAAAGCCGTCGTCGGGTGGAAGATAAATCTCTCGGGCATCCCTTTATTTTACTCAAGCCAAGGCGAAGCAGGCCTTGTTCCCCTCCGACGAAAGGGAGAGAGAAAGAGAGGAAAGACAAAGAAAAAATAAGAGAGAAGCAAGAATCGAATGAGATGATGAAGGTGCGACGCTCTATACACAAAGAAAAAGGAGCCGAGACGAGGAGAGTCTGAGGCCCCGTGAAGAGGGAAAAGCCCGCGCGCCAAGGGAGAACACTGCCACGTTGTGAGACGAGACGAAAAGAGAAATAAATAGAGAGAGATAGAAAAAAGAGTATACAGCGTATATACACGGCTACCAAGTTATGAGCACGTGGTTTATTCGAGAGAAGAACGTTCCCGAGAGACAAAGATAGAGAGAGAGGAGAGAGAGAGAGAGAGAGAGAGAGAGAGAGAGAGAGAGAGACGAGAATAATGAACCCGATAAGGTAGATCGGTTGATCCAGGATGATATTGCCGAAATTCCGATGAACTGGTTTTACTTGCTATCTTAGAAAGGCGTGCGTATCAACAATTTTCAATTCATCTTTAGGATCGCGTAATGAGAAATTCATATATTTGCTGAATACGACGAGGACAAAGAATTATAAATAGGGTTAGGCGTTATACATCTATAATGTAATAAGTTTTTGATAAATCCCGTCTCTGTAACCAATTTTAATCAGTTCATAAAACAATTAAACTTTCAATTTAAACTCGAAATCGCACAACTTATAAACTGTGACAATATGTTTTTCTATTTTATCGTATATTGCAACTTAAAGCCTGCAAAATATGTGAAAAATATTTTGATCCGTATTTTTCTCGTTTCTAACATCTACGCTTTACATAAAATTATTTTCAAATTGAAGAAAAAAATATGATTTGATTTTTGCAACGTCAATTTCAGTCATTAAATTTTATCGCAGCCTAAGAAGAGTTTTTATTCTTATGCAAATATTGGATTCTTATCCTTCAAAAAATTAATGTCATATAATTTAAATAGATTTTTAAATAGATATATCGATTATTTAATCCACACTGATTGATATATGTTTTATTTATCGAAATAGTTTTACAGCTTTTATGTAAAATTAAAAAATTTGTTCAGATTGTAGTTTGTAATTTATAGAAGTTGATCGGTAAAATATTTCGTACTAATTATACAGAATATATAATTAATTCCTTGTACATGAATCATAGTATAAAAATATTTGCAACGAGCACTTGATGAAAGTTATTCTTACCTTAGAGAACCGAGGCAACAAAGTTTTTTCTTTAAGCTACATTGTGAAACTGCTGTGCTAAAAGCAACTCTCTTAAAGTTAAGTAAACGCATTCTGAAAGAAAAATCTTGTCCAAAAATGTATATAAACGATTCTGCATAAATGATAGTCAATGAAATATAATATAAAAACTCCATTTCAGTAATTATTATGATTATCAGGCACGCAATAAAAAAAGAATAGAAATTATTTTAAATAGCAGTACAAAGAAACTATTAAATGTTAATAAGGCCATATTAGCAGCAAGGGTAGGAGATATTTATATTTTTTTACTTTTATTTTTCAACGTTTCGATACGATTTAAGAAACTCTATTCAATGAAAAATTGATAGTATAAATAATTCAAGAGTGAGCGTCTGGTACGCGAGAGTACAAGAACAAGTCAAAATATGTATTGATTGCAAAGCAGACACCAAAAGCTTTATCTATTTCAATATTATCGAAAAAAAAGAAAGCTATAGTTATATAGAAAAGCACGTAAAACCCAAATAATAACTTTTCTCTATACTTAGTAGAGTACTATAATAAAAGGTCGGATTTTGTGTAGGATTTGTCGTATACAAAGAAAGCCGATGTGTGTTCTTATTTTTAACTCGGTCGTCAAAGCACTCGCAAAAGCCATAGCAAACAGCTCGGTAATTTAATTAATAGACAGGCCACTCTTTTTTCCTCTCCCTTTAATTGCGCAGATCCGTGAGCAGCGTACGCACACCTCCAAGCGACTGATCTTTTACGCTCCCTACGGCCCTTTCTGTGTCTCTCGATTTTTTCACTTTTTCGCGCACTCGCGGAGAGTTGACTTTGTAAATCTGAGTGTGAAGTTTCTGCTTACCCGTGCATGAATAAAGAGATGTGTGGAAATGGGATAAAAGTACGATTGTCTGCATGGCTAACTCCCGAAAAACGTATATAAAAAATTTTAATACATTTCTAGATGGTTGGAGAGAGTTAGAAATATGATGAAAAAACGAAACCAGTTTTGACTATGTAGAAAGAATATTGTTTATGTGGGAATGGTTGTATATTTTTTTAATATACACTGAAAATTTTGCTAAATATGAGCTGGCATCTGAAAAACTCAGATTCTGAATAATATCGAATTTCTTAAAAAATAAGTATGCAGCACATTCCATTTTAATGTTCCAACCTATTAAACGTATATATTTATTTATCTATTATCTTATTTATTTATCTTCAAGTTAAATATTAGGAAAAGTGAAGAAAATCAAATGCAAGATAAAATATAAACTACCACGATCATCTTGACGATGTTCTTCTTTTAAATGTCAAGGTTACTTGAAGCTCCGGAAATTGTTTTAATAAAAAAACGAGCATGATAAAGTTTAATTATAACCGAGAATTATAGTAGTCGTTTCTTTATTACCAATAGAACTTCGATAGATGTATATGTAGCTGGGGAGTCTCAGCCGTAGTCTAAAATTGGACTATCTATCACTGTAATAACCAGTCTAGATAAGCCAAACTTTAATTGAGGAACAATTATGTGGTTCCGAACACCATATATTAACGTTGTTGCTTGAAATTTCATTCTGTGTTCGAATCTTATGTTCAAAAAAGGGGTTCTTATTAAAAAAACAATGTTAATGTTGAAGTAACCTTATGAGCTTTGTCACCTTGCGTCTACCTTAAAAATACTTATTTATAGGAATATTCAAATTATTTATACTAACCGGCGATTTATTTAACTAGCGTCGAATATTTTACAGTTTAGTTGAGTTTTAACTAAATTATTATGCTATTTGAATTTTCTGCATTTATCTCTTCTTTCTGTAAATAAAATATAGTTTATTTTTAGTTAATGTACTAATTGATTTTAATTAATCTAATTGAATTTAATTATTAGTTCACTATCAGGGCATAATAATATTTTAGGTAACTATTTATTCAAGTTCTAATTACCTCAGAAGATTATTTGGATTTCTAACTAACAAATTGTCCTAATTTATATATGAAAGTAATGGATAAATTCGTTATGGCTCTTTCTTTCTCTACATTAATGTATAAATCAATACCGAAACAATATTAAGGCAGCGCAGTTCCTTTGCTCTTCCTCTCTTATAAAAATCGAGGGAGAAAAATTGAAAGAGGAAGGGAGAAGATGCACCACATCGGAGCAAAAAAGATACCTGAACGAGGACTCGCGCAAGCGGGAAAGAAAAAAGGATGGTGAAGTATGAGGATAGAGTGAGGCGAGAGCACTGGAGCGTAAGTCGAAAAGGTTCAAAGCCAACGGACTAGTAACGTTGGAGGGGGCTGCGTTGACGAGGTGGGCTATACATTATATTGGCTTCATGAAAATCAATGGCGACCCGACATTTTTTCTTCTTCACGTCCCTCCGTAGACAGAATAGAAACTTCTTCTTTTTTATGATTTCATCGCAAAGCCGACACTATTTTATCTAGCAAGATTATGTTTTAATGGAAAAACGTTGAGGGTCGCCTGTGTTTTTTTGTGATATTCGACCGTGGGTAACTTTGATGTACGTAGAAACAGGACTTTTGTTTACCTATCCTCCTTTTTTGAAGCAACATTAAGAAGTATATTGGTTCAAGATAACATATAAATTACTTATATATTCAGGTATAGAGCGAATAAACATGGATATTTATTGTATCGATAACAAACTGTCGAAGTAAGGCTGATCTATTTATACGTATTCTAAATTATAAATTGAGAAATAAGATTTTCTAAAATGTTTTATTATGCAAACGAATATAAATAGAAAATATTCTTATTTCAATAATATTAATAAATATCTCAACGATAATTACTTTATACTCCAATGACAGAGAAAACAGTGTAAATATAAGTCTTATCAACTTTAATTTTTTATGAATTTCATTAACAATAACATTGAATGAGACATATCGTCCGTACATAAATTTATTTCTTATTAAAAAATAATTATTTATAAATAAAAATATTATAATCAATAGTCTATTGTTTTTTAAGCATTATAATGGTTTATTATTCCAATTATATCTTTTATTTAATTATTTCTGCTATTATAGTCCGATGAATTTGTTACTTATAGTCTAGTGGAATTACTTTTTGTTTTCAAAGCATTCTACGCCAAGAAATATCTAAAATGAGGCATTTAATATGTTTGTTTCAGTATAGCGTAACAATTTCAAGCCTATCCCTTAATGATATGGAAATGGAAGAAAATTTATAAGAAACTATTATTACTACAAGAAAACTATGCTTTCTTTCCATAAATGTTAATTCATCTCACTGATTTCTAGATTTCGTCAAAATATCTAAGGTATATAATAAAACTGTAATAGTATGAAAATGGTTTTTTTAATAGTAATTTATTTTTATAATTTTTAACTTTTAATTTTTATAAAACTAATTTAATTATAATAATAACCAGACTTATCTTATTTACATTTTACCTCGTTTTATGAATTTCAAATATAAGAGCAGACTTTAAAAGAAGATAGACAGCATAGTTGTACAGGTGGAGGTGTCGGTATATATATGTTTTCATTAAATATATTATACATTTTATTTCAGTCCCCAAGAGAACTCGAAACGACGCAGTTTGTAGACACAGAAAGTTTTGATGAAAATGGAGGTCAGGTTGTCTGTCAGTAGCAAAATTAATTTAAATTTTTATACTTCAGATTTCAGATTTAAGACTATTCGGATATGATTGTCAATAAGGGTAGCATGACTGTCATTACAATTATATTACATTATAAAAAGGATTATAAGACCGATAAAATTATTTATTAGCTCTTTTACGTTAGTCGAGGTAAGTAGAATTTTTAATTTTATAGAGTTCTTTTAATAAAAACGATGCTTAAAAATTTGTATAAAATATAAATAATGTAAAACATAAAAAAGCCTCCGGATATTGGATACTTAAATCTTTAATATTATGAATATAAGTATTATATTTCCACGTTTTCTTCAGCCATCCAGCCATTGTCATTGTGTAATACAAAGTGTGGAGTAAATGCTTCACAGTGCGGTATTTATGAGATAACATATAATATAATTTCATATAAGTGCAAATAAAAGAAGATCTAAAACATAATGAAGACAAATTCCTAATGTGTGTAAATTAAAAATTATGTTTATATTTTATTTATAAATTTTAGTTATGAATTTTTTTATGTATAAATTTAAATATTATGTTTATATGTACAGATAGATTAAATTTGGCCAAGAAGTTTTATAAAGACAAATTGTTTTTAAATATAATTTGAACATCGATATGGCAATGAAATCCTTTTCTCAGATGGGTTTTAGTAGATAACTCAACACTAGTGCTTGGAAACTCATGATGTTTGTACGGTGAGATCCCTGAAGCTACCCTAGTTGATCAAACTGTAGGAACAGTTCGACCCGTTCAAATATTTCAGCCGTTCGAATTGTTTGAACTTCACTTTGAACGGTATGTACTAACAGTATGTATGTTGCACAGCTATATGATTTTTGCTGCTTGATAAATTCAATCAGCTCAAACGGTTGTAATATTCGAATTACTCCAACAGTTCGAATAACTTGCGTGGCCTATATGTTCGTTTATTAAACTTCGCAGTCGTAGGTAAAAACTTATTCTTACACTTTTCGTCCTTATAAAATTCAAATGTTATATAAAACTTACTAAAATTATACTAATGGCGTAAATTATAATGGAATTTCAGAAAATGGGATAGATGGTAACAAAAGTGACTAGATCCAATACCTAGATACGGAAGGTTGCGTATTGAATAATAAAGAATAAAAACTTTTCTTGAGAATAGAATCAATGAACTTAATTTATTGTAAAATAAAACTATATATATAAAATTATTTCTGGTCATGAAACAAGTTTCCTTACAGTTTAATAAATTGTGTATTAAAAACTTTATTATTTAAATAGGTACATAATTGAATAAATACTTCCATTCCAAGTGTATAAAATGATTCTTCATGTAAGCTCAGAAACTTTTATTACATACTAAGATTTTTGTATTAAATTAATAATTTTATTTAGGCATTATTTTTGTGCCACTTTTATATCTATTCTTATTTGTTAGATTCTCACAATACAATCTTTGGTAAGTTTTATATATTATATACTTTCATTATACAAGTAACAAGAAAGCTTTTAAAAAAAAAATATTTTTTGAAAGTTTTCAAAATTTTCAGGCTTGACCCTTCCTTTTTACGAACTGGGGGTATATTGTTCTCCTCGAGAGCTCAGCGTAGTTCTGTACACGAGATATATGTTCAATATATAGAAGAAGTTTCTGTAAAAAATGAAACGAGCTTTAAAAGAAAAATTGAAGCCATCTAAAACCGTCCCAATATAGATGTGAGTTATTGGATAAATAAATTTTCGCTAAATAAATTTTAACTGCAGATACAAGACGATTTTATACATTATATTCGACTACTTTCGTGCGTGAATTTTTCATGCAACCAATATAAAAATAAAAAATTCATTCTAATTTGAATAGCTTGAAAGGTAATACTGATTAACAAAAGATGGGCAATAAAATTTTAAACCAAGATTCTCAGCCAGATAATGCTTCTTCAGACGGAATGTGCTACTTTGTATGAATATTTAAGATAGAACTATAATGTACGTATACCAGAAGCAGAACTCAGGTAGGTAGCACGAATTGAGTTTTATTGCAGGGAGTTTGTAATTAGAAAATATCTTGTACACCACCATTAATTAGAATTATTATCGCATTCGAATTATAAGCTCTACCGGCGAAACTGAATGTTCTTTGCAGAAGTAATATATGTGATCAATAATATAAATATAAACGATATAAATATAATTCTATATTTTATGTATAATGCCAGATATATAAAATATTCAAGTTGGTCGTCTAAAATGAGCGATTCTACAGGCATTGAATGACTTCTATTTTCATCAGATAGTTATGCCCTCACTGTGTACTGATTATTTTTTATTATTAATCTAAAGACAAGATTAAAACTTTTGTATTGAGAAATTTACAAAATTAATGAGAAACTGAAAATGAAGAAAGAAATTAAAGCAAGCTATTGACGTTTGATAGATTTTATTAATGAGATGTATTCCATATCACTCAGATCAGGAAATCTATTGTAAGTAAATTTATTCGCACTCACTCAATTGAATACAAGAAGATTTCTAAATGAATTTTTTAAATTAAAAAAAAATTTTATAGGAAAATACACTATCAACAGTCTTCCCATTTTTTAGAACATCGAACTTAAGAATAAAGAACAATTATAATGTGTGAAAGATTAAAAATCTACATGGTCACAAGTCTTGAATTATATCACCCATCGTCCAAGTAATGAATCTACCAACTATTACTTCCTTCATAATTTTTGTAACTCTTTTAAAACAAACATTTATCTTACTTCCTTTAAATTGTCAATAAAAGAATTGAATAGATAGTAAAGTCATTAAAATCTACGTATACAAAAATCTGCACGTTTACTTCACTTTAATTCTCTGCAATATAATTTACTACGGAAAATAAAAGTCGAGAACACTTCGTGTTCCTAAATCGCACTTTATCACATTGACCATTTAAATTATTCAAATGATGTGAAAACCTGCGCAAACGAGCCCAAAAGCAACGCGACCTACCTAGCTGTATCTCGTGCATTGTAAATTTACTATCACCATCTCTCTTGCAGGAATTTTGGTTTAACCGACCCAATAAAGGGCTCAGCCCGAACACAGATCATAGCGAACAAAGAATGCCCTTAATATATATAGCTCAATGAGCAATTCTCGCTTCGTTAATACCTATAGCGGAGGCACGTGGGGCACCTCAACCCGTACCACAGCCTTGTCACTCCCCTCCGCCTTTCCTATAGAACTGGAGAAACAAAGAATATAGTTGGGTCTCGGTATCCCAGAGGCAATCACGGGATCGCTCTCTTCTCTCTCTCTCTCTTCTCTCTCTCTCTCTCTCTCTCTCTCTCTCTCTCTCTCTCTCTCTCTCTCTCTCTCTCTCCTTCTCTTTCACACACTCGCACACATTCATATATACACCCACATACTATGCGAACGCGAGTTGAATCACAAAGACCAGCTACCGAGCAAGCGAGTAATCCTTATGATACCCCCTTGACCGCGCTGGATCGCTGAATAATCGAATGGAGGAAGGTGGCAGGTCATCGACCGCCGAGCTCAACGCCGTACTTCTGACCCCTTTTAGGTTTTACTCTACCCCTCTCTTTTTTTGTCTTTCGGTTGGCGAGGCTTGTCTTTTCGGGCAAAGGCCACTTGAGAGGAAGAGAAGGAGCTAAAGATAGAGAGATAGAGAGGGAGAGATGACACCTAACTCTTCCAGCACACTTCATAATGCCAGCCTCGTGCAACTTTTCGAGATCCTCCGTACTTATTCCCTGCTTCGTGATGCAGAGGTGACGCTCGTCCCATACGCAGGGTGTAGGATTTTATCCGTTGCACCATCAGATCATCATCAGAGGGATTTTTCATGCATATATATATATATATATATATATATATATATATATATATATGTATATATGTCTGGAAATATGTTTTCGCTGCATCCTAATATGCTTAGACATTTTTTGATAAACCCCTTTTATTTTCTTTCTTTCTTGCCCTCTTTCCCTCTGTCTGTCTCCTCTGCTTTTTATAACAGGGGCTTTTCCGTTTTCTCGTTTAAACGAGGACTCAATGGGCGGCAAATTTAACGTCGTTTTGGTTAATTTATTCCTATGATTGTGCTCAAACAGAAGTCTACGGTTTAATAATTGTATGGTGATTTTTACTAAAATTCGAAAAAATTTAGCTTTGATAGAGATACATTTTTCTAATCTTTTAAGATAATATTGATGTCAAAGTAACGATTTTTGTGGCTACATTAAAAAAATTTATTAATTTGTTGAAAAAATTAATATAGTTTCTCAAAAAATAAATATATAGATCATTGATAATAATATATAGATAATAAGAAAAAAATAATATATAGATCATTTATCAAAATAAATATATATCATCATTATAAACACGAAAAAAATTTATTTTATCAAACATTTCAAATTGTAGCGTCTGTATATAATTGTTATATTTACGGGAAATTTATTTTCCCGAGTACATTAAACATTTTCCCATCCGCTCTAGATAAACTGGAAGCTCGTACGAACTTAAACACCGAAAATATCTCAAAAGGAAAAGGGGTTTTTGAAGTAGCAATTCTAAGTTTAACTATATTTTCACCATTTACAGCTTTTAATAACTGAGCAGTCTCTCAAGGCTGAAGAACGCTCGGGAATCCACGCGATCCGCGAGTACGTATATATAACTACAGGTCGTTCACCTCCCGTCGAGCCGCGAATTCCCTCGACCTCCCTCTTTTGCCGCCGATGCCCTTTCTCCTCCCTTGCGAGCTGTTACTCCTCGCAGCTTCGCGTGCGATGCCAGGATGTCGATCATACGCAGGCGTGCGCGCCAGCGCGCTTGAATTTTTCAGATCCGCCCTTCCCAAAAATTATTTATGGATAAAATTCTCGCGGGCTTCGACGCTTCGACACTTATGTGTTATGGAAGGACGAGCTCTGGAGCTTATCTTTAAGTAAAAAAGTCGACGTCCCTCCCCTCCTCCGCTTCACTTCCCGCTTTTCAGCGAAGCGCCCCCATGCCGTCGTGACTTTGGCGAGATCTCATCTAGCCCCTTTTTATGGGGTGGTACTTTAAAAAAGTTATTTTGCCGACGAGCTCGCCCAATGAATGTAAAAGTAAGAGAGAGAGAGAGAGAGAGAGAGAGAGACAGAGAGAGAGACAGACAGAGAGAGAGACACAGGTGTTTTTTCCGGTCATGCGCAAGAGTCGGAGGAGAGGGAGAGGGCGATATTTGGACTGGCGACTCACGTTGCTACAGTATATTACAAAAATAAACTTTCTCAGGATTTAAAGTGATGTAATAAATTATATTCTTTTTTTGGGGTAACCTCAAAGTGGTTATGCAATTTATTTTCTTAGACCCTTTACGCAACTCTGATTAATATTTGTTTTCGTTATTTCTTATAACTTGAGATTGTTTTCAGCTTTTTTTATATTATTAAAAGTACAGTGCCCCTTATTATTTTAGAATTTGAATTTCTCTAAGATTAGTTTCCAAGAATTTTGTAAAGGTAACTTGTTTATTCTAGCTTTTTTGAAAACCGTTTTATCTTACATGTACCTTATTATACTATTTATTTACTTAAATATCCAGGAGATTTTTTAGCATTGAGCAAAGAAAAACAATAGAAAAATTCATCGACGTAGGATCCTCGTACGCTCTATAAATTTTACTCCTCCGCGTTATGCGCCACGAGTGCTCTAAAATTCGAAAACCTGAAGCGTAATCCTCGGGCAAAAAAAGTTTATATCCACGCGTGCGTCATGGGCGCGGAGTCAGTCTACCGTTATTCCGGTCTCTTTGCAGGGCGCAGCCGCAGGGCACTATTATACGCGAGCTACATGATGAGCATTCGACTTCCCCTGCCCTCAAACCACCGCAGGAGCTCGACGAACTGCGCGCTTGGACGGAGGTGGGATGTTATGTACTTTGTGCGGACAGACCATCATTAGTATGCAGCCGAGGCGCGATAGATCGATAACGACTATGACATACACGCGGATTTTATTTTTTCCGTGCTGGTTCCCATTATTCCTATACTTACGATCAATGATTGTTCGAACATCGTCGATCTGCTTAATATAAAAGCCTTTACAGAAATCACTAGGATTCGCCTTTTATTTGCGAAGCTAAATCACGCCTCTCTCAAGCTTGACCGAATAGCCAATATTATTTTAATGCTGGCCACACAATGTGCTGGAGCCTCTGGCAAATTAGTCACTGAACCGTTTTGATGTTTTCCGATGTCCTGTTCGTAAAATTCGAATGACGAATTATTTTTCATTCATTAAATTAATTGTACGGATAATTGTCGGAAATACAACAATAGAACTTTCGACTTTTCACACGAGTAAGTAAATAAAATAGCGGGTAATCAACTCGAAATACGATCTATAAAAGTTTGTAGGTCTTATGTATACGTTGTAAGCGATACTCATACGACTATTTGCACACGTTCCGTGAATTGCACGTTCTACGGTATCATGCGTAAAACACATATTTTACTTATTCCTTATGGGTGCTAAATTCAACGCCGTGTACCCTACATATACGTGTCAGTTGTTCACTATAGTTCTAATTCTAATTAACGTATTTGTAGGTATATAAAATTATCTTTATCACCTGTTAGAAAAGATTAGATAATCACTGTATAAGTGGTCTGGAAAAAACGTATAAACACCAATTAAAAAAGTGAAGAAATCAGATATATCATTATTTTTATGATTTTTTTGAAATTTACATCTGAAAAACATAACTGTTGTATAAGTGTTTACTAGGGTATACGTAATTAATGACGCCCAGGCAAGCGGAGTGCCGAGGGGCCGCTTGCAAAGCACTCGCTTCTACATAGATGCACGCGCGCGCACACGCGCGCGCACACACACACATATTTTTGCACATATAATGACCTTTGAAGTACACCATGCACTTAGCTCGTAAATACGGTTTCGGATAAGTTCTATGAATAGAAGAGAAATTCTGGAATCCTAATATTAATTAAATTTGTTACAATTTTTTACCACTTCAATTTCATGGTTCGACTTTATATGCATCCTTGTACAAATTATAATTTTTTCATTCACCAAAAGTCATGTTTCATTTTTTTTTTTTTGATCACTTTGATTTTTTAGTAACGAAATACTTTTTCAGTAAATATACGCAGAAGTTCATGCTGGTCAAATATATTTTTATTCTATTATTTATAATAAATATCCTGCGTAATTGTATTCATATTTAGAAATTGATATTCAAACTTCAAATGTAATCAATTTTTCAAGTACAATCTACTTGCATATCTACAAGATATACTCGTACTTAGAATCGCGCTTTTTGTTAATTATTAGCAACACAAACAGATTTATATCAATTACTTTTGTCGAACCGTTTACTACAAGATTCGAATGTTAAGAAAATTCTTCTCCGTCGTCGGATCACCCTTAAAGCAGACAGTTAGTAACTTAAATCTCAAATGTCACCAGCACTGGGTGCCAAATCACCTCTCGCAGACTTCACCGATGAAACGAAAAAATTACTAATTCTCGCCTGATCAAATCGAATTACAGTACGAAGAAAAGTCGGCGTCGTATGAAAGCCAATGCTAAAACTAATGCGCGCATAGCATAAAGATCTATAGCGCAGGAAACTTAACGCGCGTTGTTCTCGATTAAATTTCCTCGAGCTTCAAAGATAATAATTCGCGGATACGTGGTTAAGGAGGACAAGCGAGCATAGGGAAGAGACAAGCAGGAAGACAATAATTTCGAATAAAAATAAGAAGAAAAAGCCGGTAAAAAGTACGTAGAAAAAATTAACGTACCCGTGCTGAGGTGAATGAAATGTAGAGCGTAAAGTCGCGCGCGTGGTCCTCGCAACGGACCCCACACTATACATATATATATATATATATATAAAGAATCGTGGTATTCCCGTCACGAGTCGGGACGGTGGCACGGGCGGGCCGCGTTAAACGCCTGGCGCGGAGCACATCCCGCTCGGACGCGGGCTTAATTATTACCGAGTCCAATTACAGGGATGATGAAGCTACCCCACGGTGAATTTCTCTCTTTCTCCGTTTCTTTCTCTTTCTCTCTCTCTCTCTCTCTCTCTCTCTCTCTCTGTCTTTCCTCCCCTATCTCTCCTTTACCTCACCTTCCTTAATTTTAATTTATACTGCCTTATAAGCGCGGACGCATGTACCGGCAGCTGTTATACCCCCTAACTTCTTATTCCTCTTATTCTTCTTCTTCCTCGACTTCTTTTTTATCTCACCACCGCGCTGCCTCTCCCTCTCCTGGCACACGGATTTCATTAGAGAATTGGATCTCGCTATTTTCCTTTTTCTCATCCCGAGGACGGTCAGGGGGAGGGGGTGCGCTTTCTCAACGAAAACCGCACACGGGTTGTGGACTCCGCCGGCGCGATTTCAGTAGCGTCCGAGCCTGGATTGTTCATTCGGAAAGGTATAAGCTCGGCAACTGAAGGTTGGAAGAGGAGGAGCTTTAAAGCGGATTCGTTCCTGGAAGTACATCAAGTTGATTCGGATTTAGGGGGCTGCATGGCGCCGTACGGGCACGGATCGTGCGAGCGCTTTACTTCGCCCATCTTCTATGAAAATAGAGAAGAAAAAGAAGTCGTTCATTTAGAGATTCTCTGCGCAGAGCATGTATTGTTCAATATGGCAATCTTGATGAAAACTTGCAGTTTTTTTACCTTCTCTTACAGTTAAAATTAAAATTAAAATGCAGATTATATCTACTGTTTTGAATTAAATTAAGAAATATTTTTAACGTTGTTACAGTCCTTATAATATAATATATATTAACAACAATAATGACAGTCAGACTGTCCTTGTTAATTATCACCCCCGCAGAATCTGAAATAAAAATAATAAAAATAATAAACTATATTCTATGTTAGTGAAGGACAACCTGACTGCCCCCATACCCTTAAATTTAGGTTCACCTTTGGTGTCCGACGTTTCGAACCGCTACGGTTCATCCTCGGAAACTAAACTAAAATGAAAAATCCAGCATAATACTTTATATACCCCATCCCCTCTCTAAATTTATTGGTATAATATTAATAAGACTCCCACATTGTTGACTTAAATATAAATTTTATATTAATAAGTAATGAGTGTTGTGTTGTTGTGTTGTCTAGTTGGTCGTAGTTTGTTGTTGAAGTGTTGTCTAGTTTACTTGAATCTAACATTAAATGTACATTATTGCGATTCTTCAAAATATGAATATTTTCAAGAGCTTCTCTTTTATATTTATTTTTAATTTTGTTTAATTTTTAATTTTTAATTTATTTTTAATTTATTTTTAATTTTTTATTTATTTATTTATTTTTTCGGATTTGATCTAAATTTGATCGAACTTGTTTTTTCATATTGCATGTAGAGACTTGAAGAATTTTCATATGACATAAAATTTTAAGTTTTACTCGTTTATTTATATTTATTTATATTGCTAGTTTATGGCGAAACATTACGAATGTTTTTACTGTAGTCTTTCGTATAAAAATATGAAAAGTGTTAAGTAGTTTTGATGCGAAATTTGACATTTTTAATGATATTCGTTGGAGGACGTCGATATGTCGAATGGCGAAGTGCACCGAGAACGATTGCTGCCGCTATTTAATATAAGAATATTCATTAATAACGCAAAGTATATATTATGACCGAAGTTTTTGCAGTACGTCGACGCTATTAATCGTACCTTAATTAATCGACAAAACCAAACTACCATACGCTCATTCTATTGTAATTAACGATCGACGTCGAACGTGACTTCACCTCCTTACCAATATATTCGTCGACCTCGCGTTCGCGCGGGACATTAGCGTACGTTATTGAATTCCCCTCCCCCATTCCCACCACAAAATTCGAAGAGATCGAGTTTGATTTACGAGGGCACCGAGAACTTGTGAAACATTCCAAAGGATATAAGCCATGCGGAACACATATAAGTATGTAATATCGATCGATATCGGCGAGGGCAGAAGAGGTGGGGAAGGGGGCATAGGTGAAATGGATATAAGGGGGGGGGGCGATAAGTGGACGCCTAACTGCCGCAGGGTACAAGCGCGAAAACGTTCTCCCTCTCCCTCTCTCTCTCTCTCTCTCTCTCTCTCTCTCTCTCTCTCTCTCTCTGTAACATGAGACTATGCCCCCTGGCGCTACCCCATTTTCACGCCCGATCTATTTGCCTTACAGGGTCCTGACAAGCTCTCTTGTCCGCCCCGCGTCCACCTTACGACTTTAGACACGATCGTTAAGATACCCATTCACGGGGAACGGAATCGTTGGGATTTCTTCGATCATTCCCGAGGAAGTGGTTGTTTTACGCTCCCGTATATTGCGCCATAGAGGAGAACGCGAAACGATACCAGCACTTACGTTTTTTTTCTTCTTCTTTTTTCAGTATACACCTCTTCGTAATATGACAGCAATATGCTTGTTTTTCGAGCATCTGTCATGTATATAGAGGTAACCAACGAGAAAGCCAATGAGTTAGAAAAAAATGGTTTGAAAAAGCTAATAATGTGAGAAACTGGAAGTTATTTTCTGATTAGTAGAATTCGATTTTTAAAGATCGATTTAAAGAATTCGACTCTCACTGTCTATTGGATGAAATACAGTTACTATTTTAGTTCATTTCTACATAGTTGCATGGTTACGTCTAAACCGATCACTAGCTAGGGAATAATTACGATGGAACTTAGGGGAAAACTCCCGCATCATCCGACGTCGCAACGGAGTTATCCACCGAAAAGTCGAGGAGCAGTACACGCCACAATGGTTGTCGAAAATTCGATTGGGTGCGAGGGGAAACTTCCGCAATCGCTGAAGGTGCGGGCGCTAGCCCTCCGGTATTTACACTCCTCTTCTCACGATTATAATTATAATCTTCGGTGTCAGAGCCAGGGATAAATTATTATTATTATTATTATTATTATTATTATTATTATTATTATATATATATATATATATATATATATATATATATATATGTACCGCTTTTCCGATGGTGGAGAGCTTCTTTGAGAGTCTACGCTGGCGACAGAATGTGCAAGAGCTGTATAGCAAGATAAACGATAAAGTTTTAACGACGGGAAAATTGGGCGTTTTGCGATGGAACGAGGAGATTCCAATTTAAATTTACGCAGTAATAGAGGTAAATATGCCTTGCGCGCCTCTATCGTTGCCACTGTCTGTGTACATGTATCTATATATTTATAAGCCAGTTTCTTATTTGTTATTTATCCATTATGCCCGTGAGAAAGAGATGATAGAAAAGTAGAGCGACGAAGCGTGTTTGAAAATGATTATAGCAACGCGACGGAAGTAAGCGATAAATTTTTGCGGAACCGCGCTTCATTCATAGAAATCATATACTATGACTAAGCTCGTTCAGAAAAAAGTGGAAATAAGAATGAGATACGAAACTTTCTATTAAAAAATCTTTCTTTATTTATTTTTCGACTTTGTATGTACAATCTATGTACAAAAAACCGATGTCAAAGTTATTCAAAAATAAATTTGTCTGAAGTTCAATAGCACCCAGGAATTTCAGTAATTTATTTATTCTTTTTTTAGTATTTCAATGAGCGCAAACTTTTTTAATACTAACAAAATGTGAAGTTTTTTAATGTACATATTAGTAGGCATAGAAATTCAATTCATAATAATAAATTCTACGAATACATAATAGTTTCCATAGTATTCTTTCTAATAGCATTTAAATTTCGTGCTTACGTCAAAACATTATTTCATTTAATCGTTATTTCGTCTAGTTTTGATGCTCTCTGTTGCTGCGTCAGATTGTCATCGTTCGCGATTATATGGATAAGACGGGCTTATTTTAATCAATTGCAATAATGTACAGAAATTAAGCAAAGATACATTCTATTTGCTGCAAATGTACTTGCAGCAAGTATGTTCATCAATTGACAGCTGGACAGTGTCGTAAAGGTGATTATTTTATTATACATAGTCTATTTAATTGCTTTTGTATTTTAATTATTTTTTTATATCATCGTATTCTTTATTGCTGCTCGGTACTCCAACTGCGTATAAAAAGACGTTGCCTGTAAAAATCTTCCTTGCAATATTTTTTTAGCAGCACACAACATGTCATAAAATATTTCACTCACATGCACTATTTGAAGATGTATCCCCTGCAAATTGGAAACTCATACAGGTACTAAACTTTAGAAACTCTTGTACGCTTTTTACGGTCCTGTATGATGATAGATTTCAGAACTATAATTTAACATATACGTGTAAAGGTCAAACATACGAAGATTTTAAAGTAATTCATCATAAGGAATGTTTTTGCCGCGCTCAAGTATAGGTGTTTTCGAGGAATACGAGTTCTGGCGGTTGAATTATTTTGACAAAAACTGGAAATGAACTTTAAAATTAACGTTTATTTTAAAATTTTTGAAGTAATATCTACTAAAGCTTTTAGTACAGAGCAAAGCTCAAGTCATGATAGAAGATATAAATGTTTTATTTAAAGTAAATTAATAACACGCACTCGATAAGAATTTATTTATTAGGTAGATGATATTTATAGATTTTTTCAAAATTATCGACACTAACACCGCTTATACAACTCTATGACGCAGATTTACCGCGAGGTACTCTTACATAGGCTAGCTTGTTACATTGAAAATACTAAATGCATAGATTAATTCCAAAAATAAGTGGAAGATAAAATTATTTTTGTATGTATTCGGTATTGATAAAATTTTTAATCGCTGTTAATAAATCATTTAAAATTAAGAAGATTTTTAGTTAATATTTCGCTTATATGACAATTTAAAACAATAACTCTAGAAGCTTCACCAAAAGTATTCTGTATGCATTTATAAACAATTCTGCAGAGTTTTTATCAATTTATATCACATTGACACCTTCAGTTTATTTAATTTATTTAATTCACGCTATTCTAATGATCAAAATCACTCTTACTGATTTTATATATTTGGTTTAATTACTAATGGTGTATGAAATAATTTACAGAAACATTGTGTAGTTTTTCATGTTTTAGATTAACTTTTCTATTATAAGAATCTACTGAAACTCTTTTTTTTCTTTATTCAAATCCGAAGATGTTATATTCATATTTTATATTCTCTGGCTTGCCTAAGTGATTTTGCTTCAAAATTTATACAATGATACATTGTATAATTTTTGCGTATTCTGCTTATATATTTTGTGTATTATTTGTGAATACTGATGTATTTTGTTCAATACCAGGTTACAGTTCAAGTTATAATATTATCGCCAAATAAATCATTCAGTCGTATGTATAGATATATAGATAATACGTTCGGAATTCTTCCCTTTTCCCACAAATAGATTAAAGCGAGCTTTTTCGTCGAAGCAACAGACATAAGCAAATGTATGCATCCATTCATCTTCAATTCAGACTCACTTACATCTCTAGATATTTATATACACATACTCGCTTGACTCACCCATGATTGTGGTTCTCGCTGTTGTCCGGCGGATCGAGGCAGGCCGGGTCCTGGCCGAGGGCCGGACCCTGCGTCACGTCGACGCCCATGCTGCCGATGTCGAGGGCCGCGTAGGTGCGCCGCGCCTGGACGCGCGTTCCCCCGCCCACGTTGGCGACGTCGTTACCGACGCCGACGCCGACGAGCTCCTGGAAGAGCTCGTCGTAGAGGGAGCTGCTGCTCTCGTTGCTGTTCAGGGCATCGTCGAGGCGCGCCGGGTCCAGATGGTAGTTCGGGTTCTCGAACGACAGCAGTCCGTTCTCTAAAACGAGAGACGGAAAGAAGGGATTTAAATACATCTCTCGTTTATTTTACCGTACACGTTGTTGCTTACATAGATGTGCATCTATGCATACGTTTGTACATATGTTTTTCATATTTTGAAAGTTTAGATACATTTTTGTTTATACAATCATTTATGTAATGAAAAACTGTTTGATTAAACTGCAATCTTTCTGTTTAAGAGTCTCGGTTCTTTTGGCCGCCACTTGAAAACTATAGCAGACAATAAATACACTAGTCCTCGTAAAACAATTTAATATCGATTAGCATCAATTAAAACGTAACCTTAGTTTATCTACATTAATTGATTCGATAAAGTATTATATGTAATTTATAAGAACTAAATAATAAGAATTTATATGTAATTAATTTCGTTTATAATACAGTTAAATTTGATTCAATCTTGTTATTATAATATATTTTCTAATACATTGTTAAATTACTCTAATTATTGTTAAATCTGAAGGTAAATAGTAAAACATACTATCAAATGGTATCAACAAAGAATAATATTTTATTTTCTTAGAATATTTTATTTATTTAGAAATTTACTTTCCTATGAAAAAAAAACAACAGCCCTTCTAAAGACCTACAGAATTGTATATTATATGGCAGTTTTATGCGTAAAAAATTTGGAATTATGTATATAATCGTTCAATATAAATATAATGCAATTGAACAAAGAATAATATTGATTCATCCATTGTCTTAATAAAAAGAAGACGTAAAAGCAAATCTATACAATTTTAAATTTTTAACAAAAAATAAGTGCAAAAGATTACACCTACTATATAACGTAATATATCTGATACGTTTCATAAATAACAAATGATTATTAAAAAGAGTGAGTGATTCTATATATTAGTTATAATTATCATTTTCGACTTCTTATGTTTCATTTTATACAAAAATTAATAAATATTTATAATAAATTTGCATATTTTTATTCAAAATATACATTGAAAATATCATTATTTCAGTCTCCTCGTATTACACAGCATGAAATAAGAAGATTACGGTTTCGTTTATTTCGGTTATGCTCCAATTTCAAAGTTCATCGAGAAATATCTGACGGGAAATGTCAATAATCCACTAGATGTCAGTATTACGTTTTCCAGAACTGGGAGCATTCGTATCAAAAGATAGAGGAATAGTTGTTTTCTTTAGCACCAAAAAATATTTTCGATATCTATAAAATATTTTTTTTCGTTCACTAAGTATCAAACTAAATCGTTGCAAGTTTTATCAAAGATAATATCAAAACAGCTTTTAAGATTCGCTCAACTTCCAACGAAGTAAAACAGTTCTGGGATGAAACGGCAAATTAAACGGAAAAATGAAATATATATAAACGGGGCGAAATTAAACTTGAGAATATGAGGGAGTAAAGTTTTCCCGTGATATATACATATATAAAGAGAGAAAGAGAGAAATAGATCTGGCAAAAATAATAGCTTTGCAGAGCGAATTAATTATAAAAAGTTTTCTCAATTTTAATAATCTACATACCGTGCACTCTTTACTTAGCTTGATTCATTTTTAACGCGCTCGCCCCGTGTGCGTAACTTTTTCTGCGCGAATAAGTTATATAATCAATCTATATGGGCAGTGATCGACCCATATCTCGATCAGCGATCAAAACGGCATATAAAAATAGAAGTAAATCCATTAAGCCCTAAAGTCCGTAAAAAGAAAAAAACCTGAAGTACTCCGTCATATTGCGCACCCGTCTCCAGCGACGTTCGCAGGAACAGCGTATCCTTTTAGGAAAACTTTATATTCTTCTCTCTTTGCGAGAAAGTCCACTTCTCCACTCAAGATTCGGCGCAGCAATCTTCAGAATTATAAAATAAGATGAAGGCATAGGCGGTGAGAGAGGAGAGAGAATGCAAGAGGTACAGCTTGAAGCCAAGCTGTAGAAAAAAGAAGCCATCAGTTGGAAAAACCCACGGACTACAGGGATGGAGAGAAATAGAGAGAGAGAAATAGAGAGAGAGAAAGAGAGAGAGTGAGAAAGAGAGAGAGTGAGAGAGAGTGAGAGAGAGTGAGAGAGAGAGAGAGAGAGAGAGAGAGAGTAAAAAGCGGGAAGAGAGGGAGAAGCAAAAAGGGCGCACGCAAAAAGAGGTCGCAAAGCTGCCGCTCTTTCCTACTTCGCTTTCTCGAGAGACCTGGCGGCGAACATTTTCAAAAGTTTGGACACGCCTTTGGTGTTAGAACAAGGCGCCCAAGTCCTCGGGAGAAGCGAGACAGTGAAAAAAGGGAAGAAAAAGGAGCTTGCAAGAAAAATGGAAAACACAAGGCAACCGTGGGAGGGAACCGGATGGATGGGCGGAGGCTTTGGAGGAGAATGAACAGTTCGCGCTCTATACGGTTTATAAGTGCGAACGTGTATGCAGCCGTTATACTTTTTCAAGTGCGCATATTTATCGCTGTGGTAGCGCGGATATTTTGTAGTTACATATGTATATTGCATATTGAATACTGAAGCGCTTTATAATGTTGTTTTCGTGAAAAAAAGATCAATAGATGAGCAGACATATTTAAAGAAGTCAATATAAGAAAAATCCATCCTAAAATCCCTAAATGAATTGTATGTTGTCATGCGTATTACATTAAATATGTCATAAATTAGTGCAGGTGTATAAGTACGCGAGCGTATATATAAGTAAAATAGCGGGGAAGCGAAAAAGTAATGTAGGAGGAAAATGTGTGTACTGTCATCGCTCTCGATGAGTCACCCCTACGTGTATATATCGATTGCCTCGCGCGGCACGAGGCGAGGTTAAACCAGAGGAGGAAACTTTCCGACGCTTCTGTTTTTCCTTCTCTTACTTTCTTTTCTTTTCCGCTTTGCACACGTTGCTTGTCGCCCGGAATATGAAATTTAGCGGGTCTCTCTCTTTCTTTCTCCATTGGTCACTGGTCTTAGGGGAGGGGGGTCAAACAGTCGAAAATGAGAGAAAAGGAGGGAAGTGAATACCGTTTTAGGGGCAAATAATCATAAGTCTTGCGCGAGAGTTCGTCATTCGTATATGTCACTGTATACATATGTGAGCTTTCGTCTGCGGGGTTGCACTACTACCTATTCAACTGGGTCGTTTTGATTTTATATCTCTTTCTTTTCTTTTGTGTAAATATTAACATATATATAGGTAATTGATATATTATTTCGTTTTTATAGCGACCCATTCGGAATCACCTATTTGATATATACTTTTTATAACTTCTTCCTTATTTGGTTGGGATCGATAAATCGATTTATGTCAATTGAGCAAGAATAAAGGAAATATGCCAATACTGACATAGGAAAAATTGTTTTTTTTTCGTGAATAAAAAATGAAAAATGATATATGAGCAGGCTAAATCCAAATTTAAATTTATAAGTACTATACTTATACAAGTAGAATGAACCATGTAAAGTTGCTTGATTTACAGCGGTGTAAAAAATATTTGAAATAAGTTTTCAGCAATCACTTTCCTGTTTCAGACACATCTGCCTAAAAAGCAGTGGTTGTCAAGAATCTTACATTATATAGTCATAGATCTGATGTATCAAAACTTAATGTATCCATGTATTCAATCGAGAAATTAAAAATGTTACTCTATCATAAATTTGATTAAATTTATATAATTAATTATTTTAAAAGTTAATTTGCGCATATTCGCCGAGAAAATATTTCATTGGAAATCTAATTAAATATATTTGGTGAACTTCGTTTAATCAAAATTCAATTAGTTTTAGAAAGATATAATTTCCATTTAATGAACGATAATAATATATTCTGATATGCTCGTCGCGAATCTTGACAAGCACACGGCGAAACCCAGTATCAAAATTTTATCGATTACTATATATGTGTAGTACTTATTAAATTAAATTTTCGAAGTACCAACCCGATTGCTTTAATTGAATTTTAATGTAATAAAAGCCGCCAGAATATGCTATTCAATGAGTTGCTAACCCACACGCTCGATATATTCAACAACAAATACGTGAATCGAAATTTTTATGAGGGTCTGTGAGATGTCGGAGTCGAGGTGCGCATTGCGGATAATAATTTAGTAATATCCTAGAAATTGCGCGTTGGCTGAATAATATTGCTATATTCTTGCAGGTCCGGATTAAATTAGGCTTTAACTGTGCTTGAAAAAGAAGTCCACCGACGGAATCCCTCAACCGAATCCACCTTCGGCTAGATCCCCAAACCCCAACAGTTTTAATTAGAAGTTTCGGGAGACTAAACTACATTGTTCGAGAAACATTAGTGTAATCCTCGGGCTGTGCTTAATATCGAAATTGTGGTTCACTTAAAATCCTATAATACTTGTAAATATATATATATATATCTGTATATAAATGCTACTGTAACATTCCACACTATAAACTTTCAATCAAATACGAAAAATGCTTTTTCTCTTTTGCTCACTTGTTACAGATCTACTCAACTGTGTTACAAATATTATCATACAATATAATTATAAATATATAATGACAGCCAAACTATCATTACTTATAATCACCCTCACAGAATCTGAAATAATAATTACTGCTAAAAATAAAAATAATTTAAAAATAAAATAATCTAAAAACAAATAAAATACATAAAAATTAAATAAAATACAACAAAATTAAATAAAATTAAATAAAATAAAATTAAATTAAATAAAAATATAAAAATATAATGAAAATATAATTTCTGTTCTATGTCGTTCAATACCATAAAACAAAAATGTTCTGATCAAAATTACAATAGTGCTGCGAAATTGGATTACAGACTACAGAAAATCTGAACTTATCATTTTTCCGTCTCCAGTGAACCTTTTATGCGAGCAATTGAAAATTTATTGTTCACCTTATTGAAGTTATTCCAAGTTATTAAAATTTTTCATCTTTTACAATTTCTCATTCAAGCTTCGACACAATTGTACATATTATAACAAAATTTTTCGCCGCGTTATCGATACTGATAATTTCGCGTCATAATGTTAAACTCTAATATATAATTACCCACGCGCAAATAAATTTACCTTGGAAACTATAAAAAATATTTTAAATATTTTAAACAACAGTTGTAAATTCCAATAAATTCATATTTTCTGTCCTATACAATTATTAGACGTAAGTTACATTTCTGGAGATTCGTTTACAAATTATCGATAAATGTATTTTCAGATTATGATTGGTTACATCCAGTCTTCTCCCATGGCAACATTACGAAAAATAAAAACTACTTTATATAAAAAAAGTGTTAGAATATTGTGGTTAGTATAGTATAGTAGTTAGTATACTATAGTATAGTAGAATATAGTAACTAGTTAGAATATAGCAAACAATTACAAAAACTTCTTTTTTTTAATACAAAATTTTTTTTTGTATGACACGATAAATCTTTTTTTATATTCCGTTAATTCTCTGTTTCTTTATACAGTAATTTCTTCAAACTTCTTACGCAATGTATTGATTTTTTGAAGTTGTTTTCCATTTCACTACCACGAAGGAGTCGTTGAAATGAATCGTTTTGTTAATAATTGCTATATAAAATAATACTAATATATAATTGGGATTTTTAATTATTTTTAAACCTCATGAGTATCTCGGGCGAAGTTGAGAGAATGGAAGCTACTGAATCTATTAAGCAATAGTCTTAAGAAACAAGAACTAAAATTTCTACATAAGAAATAGTTTACGTGTAAAATTACATAAATGCTATGACAAGAATAATGGTTATGTACTCGCTGCGAATTTATTAATCTAACTTTTTCTATTTTGACCATTCGCGTAATTTGTATAACGTATCCAGATAGATTTTTTTATCTTTTCGACTGCCTTTCCCCCGCCTCATATCTACTTCCGTTATCCGAAACTTTTCAGCTAAGCCACCGCAGCACTTCCTGAACAATTATACACGCAGCCACCATGGCCGCGACTTAATAGCCCGGCGACTCGCGTGCGTACTTCGTATCCCTTAGAGGGCGGGGGCCACAGGACTATGTAAGAATTTTCCAGCCAGCGGCGCGCCTCGATTTACGATCGGCAATAACCGGGGATCGGATCCCCCCTACCCGGGCAAATCCGTCGCGGCGCGCGGCGGCTACGCCCGGCGCTGGCTTATTAATCGCCGAGCGCGGCGAAACGGAGCGACGCCGCGACGCTCGGCTGGCTGCCACAACGGCAGCGCTCGCCTATACATTCAAGAGCCGTTGAACCTCCCCGCGCTCGACCGAATTTATACATACACGTATACGTGTACGTCGTCTATAGTCCCGCTGCCGCTGCTACTGCCGCGGCGGGGTGGGTGGCAAGGGGGTGCTCAGACGCCGCGGCGCCGGGTCCGCGCGGCGCCACACGCAACGCGGCCACCGACGCGGTGGCGGCAGGCGCAGCCGGCGGGCGGCTCGCTCTACCCGGAGTACCGAGCCTTTGTCGAGCGAGCGTCGAGAATCGCGGGTTTCGGGGTTATATCGAGCTACTCAAAGGGGGCAACGCCCGCTCGCCGGAGAATTTAGAGCGAGCGCCGCCGCAGCCGCTCCGTTTTTGAAAATCCCTCGAGCCGATTTTGAATTTGCTGCTCGTGGAAGAATTTATGTGTATGTAATTTAACGCGCTTTTTCAAAGTATTTATGGTCCTCTTTTCATTATTCGGCTGATTTTTTTTTGAAATTTTAACGATAAGAACACTGAAATAAATGATAATTTGTATTATATATCTCGGGTAGTAAATCACATACTTCATACGAACACGGATGTGTTCTGTAATTGACGTTTTCAAAGCATCATGCATAATAATACAAATGGATCATATAAATGATAAAAATACATTTTTCTTTAAACTAAAGAAAATGTTACATTTGAATACATTTGTATTTGTCGACATTACGTCTATAAAATTTAAATTTCTAGAATATGTCTGATCACAATCAATTCCTTTCACTTAAAATTATATGCTGATATTTTTCTTTTTATAATCTCTGCACAGAAAAAAATATAGAAACGATATTCGTCCAAAATAAGTCAGTGACTTTCAATGGTCAATCGAAATTATAATGTATAATTAATAATTTTGAAAAATATTTATATAATATACTATTATATAAATATAAATCTAGCTATAAGTCATAATAATCTTGTTAAATTAGGAATAAAAGAATAAAGCTTTTTTTCTTAAGGATTTACAAAACACTCAGCTAACGCGACTGCTTATTAAGGTCAATTTTAATTTTCTTAAGCGTCTAATCACGATTTCATACCTTGTACTAATGAATCATTTTTTGTAGATCAACCTTCTATAATTTAGAAAACGAAAAATATTCCACTGGAAATTTCTTTGCACATACCTACAAATTCGCTGACTTCATGTTCTACCCATCCACTCTAATTCTTACGTCTTTTTTCAACTTTTATTTTTAATCCCTTAATTATTACGTGTATTTATAAGTCCCATTCTCGTTTTACTTATCTCCCACTCTTTTCCACCCCTTTTTCAGAAAGAAGTGACTCTCAGCTTTTAATCTACATACCGAATCTTCTCTTTCAACGTAGTTAGCCCACCTTTTTCATTTGCCTATCGAATTTCCACTCGGTCTTTACCACCCATCTCTTCTTCCCTACCTATCTTCTCACCGCTCGCTCAATCTGCACAAGTTCTTTGCACTTTCGAAACGAATATAATGAGTGAGATAGAGCCGTGAAGAATGGAAAAAAGGAGGAATAAAAAATGAAATTGCATCGCTGTGTCCAGTTACGTCCGCTAGGCAAATTTAAATATTGTACTTTCGTTCGTGATTACTGTTTTTTATCGCTATGAAAATAAATTTCCCTTCGTCAGAAAAATTTACGCTAGAATTCGTGTTATGCGGATTTTAATATTTAATACACACAGCACATATACTCTTTTTGTTATGAAGTACAAAATGAGCTACTATTAATTGCAAAACTATTTCATTCAAATAAATGGATTCATCGATCGAATATCGAAATATTTTTATAAAGGAAGTCTTAAACTCTTCATGAATTCAAATTACGCATGTTTGATAATGACACCAAACATTGGGCTCATTTTTTGAGAAAAAATTTGGCCTCTATCCAGTCATCCACCCATTTTTTGGCTTCCTCGTAGGAATGGAAGTGCTGGTCAGCCAGGCCATGCGTCATCGATCTGAAGAGATGGTAATCAGACGGAGCAACGTCTGGACTATACGGCGGGTGGGGTAGGACTTCCCATTTGAGCGTTTCTAAGTATGTTTTCACCGACGGTGCAACATATGGGCGAGCATTGTCATGTTGCAAAATAACTTTGTCGTGCCTGTCGGAGTATTGTGGCCGTTTTTCTCGCAGTGCGCGGCTCAAACGCATCAATTGTCGTCGATAGACCTCGCCTGTGATCCTTAATCCTCCTCGGATTATCGTAACGTATCCACTTTTCATCGCCAGTCACGATACGATGCAGAAAACCCTTTCTTTTATGTCGCTGAAGCAGCTGTTCGCAAGTGAAAAAACGCCGTTCGACGTGTCTCAGCTTCAGTTCGTAAAATTTTTCAATTTTTCAATTTCCTTGCTTTTGGATCATTCCCATGGCTTTCAAACACTTGGAAATGGTTGTTCGGTCAACTCCCAATGCTTCAGCAAGTTCTTCTTGCGTTTGACAAGAATCTTCATCAAGCAAAGTCGCCAATTCTCGATCTTCAAAGATTTGCGGCCGCCCGGAACGCTCCTTGTCTTCCACGTCGAAATTACCGCTTTTGAAGCGTCGAAACCATCCGCGAACACTTGAATCATCGACACAACCTTCTCCATAAGCCTCCTGAAGCAATCGATGCGTCTCGGCAGCAGATTTCTTCAAATTGAACCAATAAAGTGAAACTTCCCGCAAATGACGTCGACTCGGCTCAAATTTCGACATTTTCACGATATCAAAAATGTATGATGCGAAAAAATTTTAACTAATGTGTTAGTATGGAATTGTTGACATATGAATAAGCTTTGATTATGACATATGTCACCATTGAATACTCGCACAGTATTGGTGGCGCCATCTCTTACAAAAAACGGGAAAGACTTATTCACACTCCTAATAGCTTTTACATAGATAATGTATCTCCGTGTATAATATTTTATGCTTTTTCTTCAAAATGTACTGAGCTGTTTTCTCATGTTCTTTAAGTCATATTTGACACAGATATTTGCCTTGTATCTGCATTGATAATAAACTTTTTTCGTGTATTAAAGTTAATTTTGCAGGTATAGCCAATGCAAATCATAAGCATAAAGCTGCTGAATAATCAAATGTAATTGAAAATGTTTTATAAAATTTAAAGATTAATTAATATGTTAAGTATATTAACGAATTTTGGTAGTTTTATCGTGGTACCAGCGAATGAACTTCTTTAATAGCGTCATTTTATTTTCTTAAAGATATTTTGAAACCTTAGGTATTTAGGTAATATTTGATTTTAATACAATAATTATATGAAAGCATGTATACACGTTAGGAACTATTGCCTTTCACAAGTAATATCCTTTTTACAGTCAAGCAGTAAAATCGAGTTTAATAGTACACTAATATACTTAAGGTAAGCTTAACTTTATTAAAGCCCCAATGTTCGATGGTAGAGAGTCAATGTAATAACCGGAAAACTGGTCGATTCTCATCACATAGAATATCACGATTTATTTATTGTCCGTTGACTTTACATTGCTAATTGGAGTTAGATACATCGCTTCTTTTGCTCTTTAAACTCTACAAACTCGAATGATCTCCTTCGCTTGATACAAATTGAGTTGTAAAATATTTCATTTTAAAAACCTATTATAAAATATAAATGATACTTCTTTGTAATCCATATTTCATTCAGCTAAAATATAAAAGATTTGAAAAAGTATCATCAATGAATTTTTTAAAAAGTTCGTTTCTGTATAAAAAGGAGTTTAAAATATTGCCAATAAACTCTGTTTCATAAGCTTGAAACTTACACATTATGTGCTTTAGCATTACGGTACCGGCAACTAAAATCCAATTTGCGCACAGTAAAGTATGGCTTCTTTCTTGTTTCTATGCGGAAATTTAATTCAATTTGCAGAAATTCACAAGACTCGGTGCCAGCGTGTCGAAATTCACGTCCTGCCCGTTTTACGAACACATATTTTCGTAAATTTTCCCAGTGTACAAAAATGCTTGGATGCGTGCACCTTCGCGGATGAACGTCGCCTCTCACCCTCCTCCAGCGAAAAAAAGCCGAGCTTAAAGGACATCCCCTTAAGCTCGGCGTTGCGGTTTCCGCTCAGGGCGTTGCACCTGGGTTAATCCGTTTACGCTGGCGTTTGCCTCACAAGAAAAGAACCGAATGAGAACGAAAGAGACAGATTAAAAAAGAAAGAAATGTAAATGTATTCGTATTTTTCTATATAAAAATAAAATTCACAATGTAATATAACAGAACGAAAGACACAATGTAGTATAATAAAAGAAGAGCTGTCACGTTTTAAGCAGTCTCAAAGAAGACTAGCTCATTTGAAATTTTGCGTCGAAAACTAATATATTTCAATTCTTTAAATAGAGTTTTATATCGAGCACTAACAGATTCAATTTGATTTCAAACTATATAAATCTCAAAAGTTAAAATATTTTTTTAAATGACTGACATAACGATATAGTTTTACGCAAATCTTTGAAATACAAGCAAAAATGTGCTAGTTTACAGTTTGGACTTCACAAAATATTCAACGTTTCGTCACAGGAATTAGATGATGATTCTGTTCGTGACTAATCAATCATGTTGCCTTTCATCGCAAAATGAATTACTCTTGGTTATTGCTAGGACATAAAATTAACGCAACATAGCACGAATAAGTAATAAAATATTTCATCACAATACATTTATCAAGTAGTGAAGTACAATATCGAGTCTTTATACAATATTAATTATTTAGTTCAGAAATTCCATGAATTCATATGAAGCAAAAATTAAAATAATATGTAAGGGATATAGAAAAATAATGAATCATTTACAGTGGGCATCAATCAAGCTCAAGGATGTAAGGAGTGACGAAAACTACTGAATCTTAACAAACATTTCAGAAATGCATATATTATACTTAAAAAATTTTATTTTCAAAAGAGGTAAGCAAACATCAAGCTTTCAATGCCGCCAATAGAAAAACTTGAAGCATTTCTGATCATATATTCAAAGAAGAAATGCACCAAATATGCGGGAAGATGTATACGTAAAATGTTATGCATCAGAACTGCCAAGAAATAATGTCTAGTATCAGTGCAGAGCCAATTCAGTAAAGTTTTTATTCAGTAAAGGTTTCGCCTAAGACCCTTCACATAACGCACACGGAAATTTTGTAAAATCCGACGTCTATTAATCATTTCAGTGCAAGATGTCCAGTATAATAGCGGAGCTATTAATTCAGACAAAGAAAAGAGCACTCTAGTAAACCGCTTGAGTAAAGTCCCTCTATGGCATATTGTCGGGAAAAAATATTAGCTGTAAAAGACCCCATTAATCATTTCACTCAACTGAACCGCTTGGAATCTCATCGGTAAGTTCAATACGTTCTCCGAAACTAGTAATCGTATCGCGGTAAAGGGTCGAGATTAATTCACCGATCAAAATCAATTATAATGATTAAGTTCAACTTTTAAAGCTAGTAATGCTTTTAAGCGATACAAAGATTTAATTGAAATATCACCGCCATTGAAAAAGCAAACAAATATCAGTGATAAACTCTAGCGAAGAGAAGCATACGTTACCTCGGTAAATTCCTGTGAATTATATGAATAATGACCGAAGGTTCAAGAAAATTCTGAACACCATTTTTACAATAGAGCATGAGAGGAAGGAAATAAAACCATATTTTTCAAGCTTGGATGGCTGTTCATCGTTTGGATGTTTCTTTTTTGTTCGTTCGCATTGTTCCGCCGAGATTTTTACCAGCACACAGGCGAGTATTTTGAAAAAGTTTTTGCGTTAATGCTTCCTCCTTACCTCCGCCTTCCCACCCTTCTCCTTATACGAAATGATCAGTGGAGTGAATGCTCGCTCAATGCGCGTGCACAGGAAGTTTGTCGGGGAATAATGTAAATTGACTGCGAATCGCGCGCTGCGCCGTCCCGGCCGCAAAAAAACTTCCAAAGTTGATTTCGCTCTCAAACATTTTTACCGAGAGAGGACCACCGAAAGACAGAGAGAGGGCGAGAGAGAGAGAGAGAGAGAGAGAGAGAGAGAGAGAGAGGGAGGAGAGAGAGCGAACTAGCGAATGCAACACCGCCCGCATGAAATATAGGAAAGTTTCACTACGGGTGTCTAGTTGTTCCAGGCGAAAAAAGTTCTCGACGTGCCGCGTCGTACGCGAACGTAAAATACGGGCGGGGCACCGTGTCTGTTAAAGTGCGCGAATGAAGATTGATCCAAAGAGCATATATATAATAAAATAGATTTGACTATGTTTCATTAAGATTAACCTGTTTTCATATACAACAATCCAAATTCGTGGATTGTTTAGTTTCAGAAAGCGTCGTCGCTGCGCCCTTGCAACTGCTACACATATTTGCTGTTAACTCTCAGCGTTAACATTATAATCTACATATCTCCAAGCGAAATCAGCATAAATTACCGATTCCCGACCGGGTTTGTTTTGCCTTAATTGCCACATGTATATAGTATACGAGTTACAGTGGCGGTCTATGCGCGCGACATGCATGCGCGCGCCGCACGAGCGCGACTGTTTACACCCGTTTCTCCCCCCTGCCCACCTCCACATCGTGTATTATACAATGAATCCATACAGGAGTATATAATATGGTAGCTCAATTCGACCGAGAAACGCCCTCTAACGGGAGGGGCGACGCCGAAGGTATGCGCCAAGGAACAAATACACAACGTCGCGACGAAGTTGTGCCAAAAAGACGATGGTAAAAAGAAGGGAAAGAAGAAATTACTCCGGCTCCCCGAAGTAACCGAAAGATCCTTCGTCGTCGCGTTTTATTGGTCTGGTAAGAGCGTAGGAGGATCGCCGCGTTCCAAGGATCTTACATAACTTCCGGACGAGGGCCTTCGCTTTTAATCGACCCCCGGAGCGAAATCAGCGGGTTTCGAGGTTTCGCAGAATAGTTACGTATATACACGAAAGAAACGCCCGTGCAAGTGTGCGTGCGGCCAGCCATTCCCCTCCTTCCTGGCAAACCGTGCCTCGATCCCATTTATCCGTTCGCACTCCCGCCGCCCTGTCCTACTTCCCGTGTATCCGCAGCCATCGGCGTACCTCCGCGCCTTCTTCCTCTCGCGCTTGTCTCCTTTTTCTCGGTGCAACTCTGAATCGCGCGCTTCCCTCAATCCCTTCCCCCTCCATCTACCCACACCTTCATTTCCAACCGCGGACGAATCGATATAGCTTCAAGGATAAAAGCCTCGCGAAGAACGATACATCGACACGAGACACGACACGGCGGCGAGATGGCTGGCCGATAGTTAAAGAGCACCCCAGGGGCAACCCGCTCCGCTGTCGCTGCCACCCCCTTCCACCCAAGCCCGTCCCAACCCCTGAACTCTTGCTCCTTCGTTCCTACCTTCGCGTCTCTCTTGTTTCGGCAAATAAAGGGCGAGCGGCGCAACGGAGACGGAGCGTGAAAATTCCGCTCGTTAAGCGGCGAACGCGAGGAACACGGGCTCGTTAGGGGGCGGGGCGGTGTCGTTGTTTTAATATGTAGCGTTGCCAGAGCGCTGCACCGCCTGGGGAAGCGGGAGTCTTTTACCCAGCCAATCTGTATAAAAGCGCAATCCTTGTTTCACGCGGTAATTGGGATTCTCGCTATGGATAGATTTTTTTTGCTAGAAGGTTAAACGGTTCAAACAATTACTCGCCTATAATAAATTTCGTACAGTTTTCTTTCCTTAAAATTAGCTTTTCGAAAGTGATTGAAATAAGCGTGAAATTCGATACGAAGTAGTTTACTGAAAGAAAGAATCAATAGGACGATAAAGGAGTTAAATTAATATTCGTTCTGCAGACGCGGCTGTAAAAACGTTCACGTGGGAAAGTTTCATACAACAGAATTAATCACCGAATAAAAACAGTAATAATAACGTCACAAAGAGATGCTACAGCTTAAAAAATGTGTAATTGTACTGCACTTTTTTCGAAATCTATACCTTGAATGCATTTTACTGTTATCTAATAATAAAAAACCAAGAAAATCATTTTGAATTTTTTTTCTTCGATTCCTCAATGTCACAGCTGAAGTATCGTATAGGCTAATACTTCTTATGATACGGCTATTTCCTTTTATCATTCATTAAATTAAGACAGTGTTTTCTTTTTCCCTGCAAAAATAGTACTACACGGCATTCTTATTATCTGAAACGTTAATCAGATTAAAAACAAAGTCAAGTTAGTTCTTCACATTTCAAAATAATATCTAAGAAATTGTAATGTGAATAGATGATGTTTATAACATGCAATTCGAAAACTGCATTCTTTCTTCTTATTAAATGCAGCCACTTTACTGAACGCGAAGTGTCTTTAAATTGAAACGAAGCGTCAGCATCGGGTGAATGGAAGGACTGATTATGAAGAAAATATTATACATTAAAATGGATAGTTCGGGACAATAAAATAGCCATCGTGAAAAGAGATAATTCTAGGTTTGATTTCGGACAAACAAGTTCAGATGACAATTAATGTCATCACAGGTCAAGTCAATGATTAATACACATAAATTAATACAGTAGTTACTGATTTACATTATGCCAATTGAGTGGTGTATTACAAAATTGGTATATTCAATATGAGAAGGTCTTTAAAGTAAGAAGAAATTTTTAGTTGCAACATTGTAAAAAGTTCCGAATTGAAATGACAAAAAAATGTGTAAAGCATAAATGTAAGCAAGCATTAAATAGATGTTCTTTAAAACTGATTTGTTTGGAAGAATTCTTAATTGAAACTGCGACTGAATTCAAGTTAAAAGTCCGTAATATTATTCCCTAAGAAAATACTTTATATTTCTATGCGCATACTGCTGAAAGCTGAGATTGTAAAATATTTATCACATATGTGTAATGAAGTTATACATTCGTATGGAAAACATTTAATATATCTGATTGTCTACATAACTTTTTTTTACATTGACGCGGATACGTCTAACAAATATTCCTTACACATAAAGAGCACCTGACCCTCCACCCTTCTTTAACTAATACTATGTCAATTTTGAATTCATACTCGGTAGCAGGCATTATTTAACAATCGTAAAAGTTGTATCAATTCATTTTATTGTTAACCATTGAATTTTAATCATTTAACTCATAAATGAGCCAATCCAATAGCTCTAGCGCCCCGTATAAAACATAAAGAGGCGTAGGTGATGCAATCGCGTGACGCTTAACGATAGCATGTTCAATTCGATGCAGAATATATCAACGGGACTGGTAAGCACTCTTTGGCAATCAATGATCGATATTCTCGTTGACCGTCTCCCGTAAAGTGCATGACACATACACACACACACACACACACACACACACACACACACACCTTCAGCAAACGTTGCTCCCGACCGTTGTTGCCTCCCTTATTGTTATAGTAAATGCCAAATCCCGAGCATGCAATACATAGATGGTCGGGTCACGGCGCATTAGCCGAAAGTAAACGGTATTCCCCACTTTGCCAAATTCCACGCCAATTTAGGGTAACGATTGAATACTTTGTGTTGCCAATTCTTTTCCTACTCCTTCTCCGCTCCCTCCAATTAGAAACTCTCGCATGAGTTTCTCAAGAAATTTCGTACAAAGTTTTGGACAATTTGAGAAAGTTCCTATGTAAGAGTTAGCGAATGTTGAGGATTCTCTCGTTCAAGGTATTTATATATGTTAAACGCAGTGTAGAGCTCGATGGTCTGCCTGAAATTATTCCAGGACGGAAGTCACATCTACAGTGGAATTCGAGAAAAGTTTTGGCAATATAAAGTAAGCAGCTCGTTTTTCTGACCGGCGCTGAATAAAAAAAGCTTTATAGTACCACAAATAACCAGCGCTCTGGAAGGGCGCGAAAATTTTTATAATATCGGTCAGGACGTACAGCCGTCGCGTTGTCGTCGTCGTCGCTATCCCGCCGGACTGTTCTTCGAAAACTTTCCCTCTTAACCTACACAGGCGCGCGGGCATGGCGGTAATTTTCACAGATCGGTACTCAGAGAGTTGGGGAGCGCGGAAGAACCACGTACTTCGAAAGGAGCAAGGGAGGCAGGATATGACCCATATAGCCGTATTTTACAAGTAAGGCAATCGCATGTGACTCAAGGGGAACAATACTCGATGCGCGGTGTATTTCAATATGGGACACGTGTTTAGCGAAATGAAATCGATATTGAAGAATGGAGAGGCTGTCCTGCGCGCAGGCTCGGATTTTGGCAAACGGGAGCCCAGAGCTATATAAGCTTAGGTGCCCATATAAAGTGGATTTTTTGTTATATTGTCTTAATTTCTTCTATCAATTTCTATTATAATCAATTTTTGTTACAATATTGAACATTCAAAAAAACATATGTAAATTGCTATGTATTTTTTACGTAGAAATATCTGAATAGACTGATTTGAATTTATCCAATTCTATTTTTTATATCTGTGCTTCTTTTAATACATTTATCGATTTTTATCAGTGAGCAATTCAATGTTATCGTATTATTTAATTGTTCATATAAAAAAATATTGTAATATTTTTTTATTAGTAAACTAATAATCGCAATGATCATTTTTAATTTAAAATCTCGAACTTTTAGCTTTTTATTCGTATGTGTGTTTCCAAATTCTAATGAATTATATCAAATAGTCCCACCTTTTTAATTCAACTAGACGTTCGACGACGAAACCCGCCCATGAAAGAGAACGCGATTATAGTCGTCCTCTCAATCTGAACCTGGCTGTGCATTTTGCACAACGAATATAAGCATGATAAGTAAGTACATTGATAAACCAGAAATTTCTGGAGAATAATAAAGTGAATTACATGAAGAAATTATTAGGAATAGCCGAATAATCGGTATTCGTGGACATTGATTTTATCGGATCAAGAGAGAAAATTGAAGCGGATTAAAAGGGAAAATTTAGTTGAAGATCGATTTATTATAATTATATATAGATTCTCGATGGAAGTTAAATCTTTTCACGATAATTGGACAGGATAAGAGCGAAGTAAACTTTCCATAATAGACCGATATTCTCATAGGATATTAAAGTTTTAAAAAGTCTGATAATATTATAAAGTAAAAGTGATAACAATACATATATAACAAAAAGTGATAACAATACAATCTCAAGCATCCAAACATACAATGTTATAGGTATAAGTCACATACACCTCCGAGCCCGGAAATTACGCTCTCAAAACGCACGTCCCTAATCTAATCTCTAAAGAGGAGTTAAGGCAGCTTTCAAGAACCGACCGCCGCCCCCATCCATTCCCGAAGCTCGATCTGTCGTGCGTCCTCACGTCAAAATCAATATACGACGCGAAACTGTAACCCCACACAACTCCTTAACATGTGCCCGGCGGTGCGGCGCGATGAGGCGAGGATATAGTGTCGTATTGCCCCATAATCCTTTTGGCTTTCATTTTTCATGCTGTATATATATACATCCACATTAATGGCTAGTAAGACATCGTACAGTTTCGAGTTTAGATCTTGTGACAAAAAATATCGAACGGCTAGATTGACACGATAACGGACAAAAGTTTGGAAATTACTGAGCGTTGCTGTCCGGTATTATTGTGTATTTTTGCGTGCACACAATTTTAAGCAACTATAATGAAAAAGAAAATGTCAATTATTCTTTTAGAACCTGATATTACTTTGTCTTAGGTGGAAGTGTCAGCAGAACAGTTATTTTGATTGAAGTAATAAATGATATCATCATTTTGTTTGGCGAAATGGTCCATGCGTATTTTGAATCAATCAAAGTCGAAATTTTCATCAATCATTACAGATACAATTTTTCTTTTGCAATTGACATACGTCTACCGTTAAAGAATTATATAAGTACCGTTAAACATTATGTAAAATACTGTGATTATCTTCAATGTTTACCTACAATTTTATATTAACATATACTCTTTTATAGTCATGATTTAAGTTTATAAAACTGTAATTATTTTTTATTTTTATAAAAATTGATATTTCATATACAAATAAACTTGAAATACACAGAAAAATCTTTCAAAATTGAATATCCTCTGTAACTTTTTTTGAATAATATTTCAATTGACCTTCTGTTTTCTAGAAAAATGTAAGTCAAGAACATGAAGAGAATATTCTACAAAAATTTTGATTAAAATTATATTCATGAATGAAATTGCGAGTAATCCAGGATACACATGATAGAAATAGAAAGAGATTGGGTGATCGGCATATAAAAGAGGATGAAATTTTAAGACTGTCAATTTCTTGAAATATTTTAAATAATATTTTACTTACTTTTACTTTATTAATAAAGACTATGCAAATATAATGATAATATTAAAATCGTATATTGAACTAGAACCATTCCAAAATGTGGATTTTTTTTATCTATAGAATCTGCGATTTTATTATCACAATTGGATTAATGTGTACATTAAATTTATTTTCAAGAAAAAAGTAACCACACGGTGTCACAAAATTGACTTCAATTACTTTTAACTGCTACTGCTTATATTGTCAGCACGTGATATTGTAACTGACCTGGGAAAAGTATGGCAGAGGGCGTTTACCTACATATACGTCGCTGGTACTGTGGATAAAAATCCTTCGTCAACACAGTCGTATCGTTGATTTAGCCCGGACGCACTTAAATAAGCGATGGAGGCGAGGGTATTGGAACCAGCAGCGTTAAAACAAAACGGCAGACGAAGCCGGCTTTAATACGGGTACAAGATCAAGTACGCCTCGTAAAAACACGCAGCGACTTCCCAGAGATTAACCGAATTAGGTTGCCCAAAGGAGGAAGGAGTTACAGCGGGCGGAAGTTAGCGCGAAACTTTCGATCGCATCGAGAATGTATACTACAGCTGGTGGAGAACGGAGTGGGGGCTGATAGATTTTCCGAAGCGCAAAAAAGGTGGACTTTGTAGCGCTAGATGAAGAGAGCAAAGTATAAAAAGATTGCGAATTGGTCTTTATAACGGGGGGGGGGGGGTGAGAGCCAGTTAGGAGTTCATTTTCTCGACTATTACGATACTTGTTGAGAAATTTTAAGGCGCTGCATTTTGTAGACGAATCGTTTGTTAATTTGTTCGTTTTTTCGAAAATGACGGACATCTTAACCATGAATTTTTTTCTTACTTAGAACGAAAATTTAGATTTTGTATAAATTTACTAAGTAATACAGAAAAATGAAATTAAAAAAAGAAACTTAAATTTCAATTTTATAAATTTCTCAATTTTCTTAATTTACCGAAAAATCGAAGCCAGATAAAAAATGATCGAACGCAGAGAGAATACAGAAAAGGCTTAGGATATAAAGTGCAAATCTCATATATAGAGAGAAAAAATTTATATACGGTTTCTCGGAAAAGAATGGAAAAACAAAAGCGTAAAAATAGAAAAAGTAGAAAGAAATAGATAGATAGATAGAGTCAACAGAGGAATATAGGTTTTACGAGACCTCCTTTCCTACTGAATGTATATATATATAAGCTACGCGACAGCACTGCACCACTTCACCGCCCTTCGCAACTGGGGAGCGCGCGTGCGCGCGCGTAGTAAAGCTAAAAAGCGCTTAAGCAATACGAGCCGAACGTGTGGAACGGAATATTGCGCAAGGCGTCACGGCTGCTCGACTCTCCGTAAGGTATTGCAAAACCGCGGGTGCATTCGAGTAAGAAATTGAAGGAGGGCGAGAGAGAAGGAGAAAAATTACAAAAATATTGACTGGTGAACCTTCATCCCCCTCATGGCTGTGCGTGAGCGGTTCTCTATTTTACTCTTGTGCTCGTGGAAAACTGTAAGTGAAAGCATACGATGTCCAAAATCTGCGAGGTGCGCTATTTTTAGGGCATACGGATTGGCTCGTTTGCGTTCAATCACTGCCCTATATTCTTAAATAATTTTCCACTATTTTAACACGAGCTTTTGGTGCTTATATATATTTTTAGAAATTTAGTAAAACGAATCTCAGCCGTCTAGCAAATTACATCAAGGGATAGTTGAGAAAAGCACTTCGCGCGGCACGGTAAATTCTTTTCAATAATAAAAGGAAACTATTTCGTCCTAAATTTCGTCTGATATGAGCGAATAATTAGATTTCTAAATGGTTTTATATATTAATCGTTCAATTTCTACATTTGAACGAATGAAAATAAGATTGATGACATATACGTACAAGAACGAATCCATGAGTATTCGATATTTAGGCAGTGGTTCCACTAACAAATAGGTATTTATCGTCATTGATTTAATAGCTGACAGATCTAGCTTTTATTGCTTTAAATATAAAAAATCTGTATGTATATTTTCGTTACAAACTTTTTATCTAATTCAGTTAAGGAATTTGAAATGTTTTAATACATATATAAATGAACTTCTTCTCGGCTGAAAAAATTTTCGTATATTTTTGATTATTAAATATTTTGATTATTATATCGTGATATCTATGGTTAATTCGGAGATTCGTTAGCTACTCAAAAATTTATTTTTTGAAAATGCGCGTCATATGAGAGACATAACTTGGGACTTCTCGGTATCAGATTAATAGTATATTATACTCAAGCTTTAAAAGTTGTGTTATTTTTTAATTGGAAGAATAATTATTGAACTATGCAACCTAAATTTGAAGCCCTTTAACTTGAACTTTATATGCTGAAAAAAAGTTTATATTTCAAACCTTAATTTTAAAAAAATGATTTTTTAATCGAATTTTGACGAGGTTATTGTGTTACGAAAAACGACTAAATTTCGTATTAAAGTAGCCAATGTAATAAAATCTAAATCCATCAAGGATAAATGACGATATTTGGGTGACGAATTTTTACCAAACTAACAGAAATAAGTCTTATTACCTCTGAAATATTATTACGCTCAAGATATGATATTTTCTGATTAACTAATATCATTGTAATCATTATGTAGTCAAAGGAATTACATAATTGAAAAACTCTACTAATAGAACTGAATTCATTGAAAGAACAGCAAAATTCTAGAAAAAAAAATTTCTATCTAACTCATATTTTTATAGATACAGAGGTTTTTTGCGATTTTCAATTAATACTCGATGAATTTATCGGATTAGGCATACAAGTATTCGTTCAGATAAGTAAAATTGTCCACCAATTAAACATAACATGAAAATTATACATTCTTGAATACATTGAAAAAGATTTTGCTTCTAATGTTCTTTATTTTTAAAATCGTTGACGAAAGTAGACATTTTTATAAAAAAAATTTCTCTGACCATCCAGTGTACTAAAATTTACACAGGAAATGTATATTCATTCGTAAATAACGAATTATTATATTTTGAGAATCGGAGAGCGTTAAATCAAACAACTTTTCAGCGCTCATTTTATAGGTAATTGATGTTATATTTCACAGCCAGGCTCAAACCCATCACTTAAATATCTCGCCCCATCTTTAAAACTGGAAATTATGCGCTTCAAAGAAAATTTATAAGATTTTTTTATATTATTTTTTAACTAGTGTCTGCAACAATTGCAAATAGAAACGTGTAATTGTAGAATTATAACCATGTAATTTTTAGAAAAATTTGACAGTTCAAGAGATGTTGGTATCAGAGTCTCCAAGTTATGCTATCAGTAATCAGATCTAGATTATTCAAGATTACTAACAACTTCTCTTTGTATAAAAAGTAAACTTTTCTTGCTCTAGTTTTACTATCTACTACACAGTATATACATCGAATAGGCTATCTACAGTCGTCTCAGTCTTAAGCAAACGAATAATCCCAACGATCGTATTAAGAGATTAATTTATCTCTTTAATAAAAAAGTAGTTACGTAATTGAATTTCTGTTACGTCATTACACAATAATCTCGTAACCACTTCAATGGTTTTCTACATGTCAAGAATAATTTTTTCGCCTGTTCTTCCAGCATTTGCCCAATTGTTTGAAGGCAGCTCTGTATATGTGCAGGGTTTTCAAACGGATTTAGCGCATATTAGATCGACGATATATATTCTGCTGTCTGAATATTTTCCAAAAAAGAGAAATCTATTCATAGTCGCGGGAAAATGATGCCGCGGCTCTGAATCAACGGAAAATCGAATTATCCCATGTATACGATTCGATGGGCAAAGCTTCCATACAGGTTGAAAAGTTCTCTTTTGCTTTGTATTTCTGTCTCTTTCTTTCTCTCTAGCTCTCTCTTTCCATCCCGCTCTGCCTCTATGCAGCACCCACCGATTCCGTTCGGATATTCTCACGGAAGCGTGCCAGTAACGAGATTACGATACGCATCAGCCGATGGCTAAGGCTTCAACTGGAACGCACAGGGAGGTATAAGCGGAGGCGAAGACGAAAACGTTGCTCTTCGCTTTCTCGTAGATAGCTAGGCCTTTTTTCTCGTGCTTTTTTTGTTGTTCGTGTAGTTTTGAGGTCGAATTATGAGCTCAAGACATGGTACCTAGAAGGGTTTCTTGGAATCTCGTTAGCTGTTGCTTATTGTACTATACTCGATCGTAATACGCTATGGTATATTTATCATGTACTGGAAAATTGAAACAAACGAAGAATATTATTGTTGTTTAATGTTGATAGTTTTTAGTGATAGGTAGTTTGAATATAGTAAACAATTCAAAATTATATATATTATTGAAAAACAATTTTCAAGGATTTTTCAATACTATGACTGAATCTAATTTGAAAATTCTTTCGCAATATCAGTATTGAAAGTCAAACCGTCAGGTATCATTGAGTTGCGTCAGAAAATTTGAAAATTAAAAATCAAGCATGCCTCTGTAAATAATAAAAATATTTTCCCTTCAGATATTATGGATTGAAGCTAGCGATATTTAAATGAGCATTCATCTTAATTAGACAGTCAAGAATCCAG